>CM044439.1:172023314-172054734 GCA_024363595.1 Xenopus borealis | reverse complement strand
AGTGTGACTGTGGGATAGCAGGTATAGTAGGGAGAGATGGTGTCTATAGTAACAATGGAATAATATCTTTTGGAAGAATGTGTGACTGTGGGATTGAAAGTATAGTAGGGAGATATATATATGTGTGTGTGTATTTATTAGTTTAAGTAGATATTAAGTAAACAGGGCTATTGTGAAGTATGTATATTGTATCATTTATTCCAGAACATACTGTACTGTTTCTGGGTTCCATATGTGGTTCTAAAGAGAGAGCCACGGGAAAGGAAACTATTTCACTTGTTTGTGATTATTTCCATCTGGTTGGGTTTTGCTTCTCTAGGAGAACATAAACACACAGATGACTTGATAAGGTTCCAATCTTACTCCTTGAGTATTAGGAACAAATCATGCCCAATCTCTGGGTTAAATGTTGCTGAGCACACATTTCATTAATGTTCATGTCCATTTCTGCAAATTTGTCTTAAGTTTTAAACTGGTTTGGCATTGGGCCATTTATTGGGTGGTAATCTCACTTTAACTTAAAAAAAAAAACATTTTTGCTGGATCCACGTTTTTACACAAATCCCTTACTTTCTATAGGGAACAGTAAAACAAGACATCTCTGGGGGGTTTGGGTTAGAAAGAAAGAAAGCTGCTGAATGGTTCCTAATACTGTATATAAATGCATTTGGGCTTATAGTAGTAAATGACTGCTATAATTTCTCATTTGTGTTTCTGGAGTCACTGAGCTAATGTAGCTGTTGGACAGCTCCTGCTGGATCTACTACTATAAAGTTCCTTAACCTACCAAACTATGTGGGTCTCACACTCCAACAATCTGGCACATGACACACTTTATTACAAGTTTCAAACATGAAAGGTTTTGCAGGATTAGGGAGTAAGCAAATACCAGTTGAAATCCACAAGTTGAACATGGTACCGCACATATTACTTATAACAAAATAATCCAAATAAAGGCAGAACTATTAATGTTAGTTCATTCCTAGCTCAACTCTCAGGGTCTATTAAGTGTTCTTAATCCAGTAAAGGCCCATAGGATGCCACAGGCTACCATTTTAACCCAACATACTTTAACTATGAAAATCAGATGTGCAGGATGATTTACTTGACCTGCCATCTTTATTGCTTCTGCCAGCTGGGTACCCTCACAATCCTCTGAGCTAATGCTAAACACCAACTAGTTGGCTCTTGGGCAAAGGACATAGATTGAATTGAAGTGTATTGTTTTAGTCTGGGACATTCTACTCACCGTCTGATTATTCTGTATTACCGCCAAGATAAATAAAGCTATTGGCTCATATAAATAAAGCAATTGGCTCATATAACTCTCCTAAACCCGTACAGTGTCCACTAATAAGAAAAGAGGGGTAACCTGAGGGGTAACATGTAGGGCAGTGCCCACTCTTGACAATATAGATACACAAAGTAATGAGGCTACTTGTGCAGAACAATCTATATCAGTATCTTTGACAAGGTCCTTTACTAAACATTCATAGAGTAAAGTCTGGAGGAAACAATTGGTCAAGAATTTAGTAATGGTGCTGAAAGTTTATTTTCCCTTGGATAATACGTGCTATTGCCAGCATGTTAGTGATTTATTCTAAGAGAAGGAGTCTAGCCGTGATGAAGTCGGCCAAGTCATGTATTTACTCAGGTTCCTTTGAACTCTCTTTCTAGGAAGCCGAAGATCTTGAGCTCAATTTTATTTCAGTTTTGTGCCATCATGTTCCATACATCTCAACAGCTTTCCAACTCAGAGAACCAGTGGGTTCCTATAAGACATACTACTATGTAAACATTGAATGTTTTTGTTTTGCCTTTATCTTTCTCTGTCTGTAACTGGACAAGGAGCTTAAAGGAAAACTATAGGCTGGAATACTTAAAAAATAGGAAAGAACATTTTATATTTTTATGGTAATATATTATATATCACTTTTTTTTGGTATTGTCTAAGCACCACTGTGTTGTGTAGCGCCGAAGCCTGACATTACCCCTTGAGGTAGATTCATCAAAGAGTGAAGTTCCGCCACTAGAGGGAAATTCCACAGCTCTCAATTCATTTCTATGGGATTTTTAAAGGCATATTCATCAAAGCGTGAACTTTCACTTCACCCATTGATGAATACGCCTTGCAAAATCCCATAGAAATGAATTGAGAGCTGTGGAATTTCCCTCTAGTGGCGGAACTTCACTCTTTGATGAATCTACCCCCTTGTGTAAGTCAATTCTCTGATTCATTTTTCTTTATGTGGGAGCCAGGAAAGGAATCCCAGACACAAGTTCCGGGCTTGACATCAGTTTATACTCCATTATAGGCATTTGTATGTCGTCCAGGCTCATTTTGCCTAATTTCATGCTGTAATGAGGAGTTTAGCAAATTGCAAGTGAAATTGTAACTATGGTGCACTGCACAATATTACTCAGGCATGGGAAGGCTAAATTACAGTGTTCTAGTGAGTAAATAGGCAACTGGCACTGGCAGTTGGACTCACATGTATAGAAAATCAGCAGTTTTTATTACTTTGGTAACTAGTTTTGCAGCTGTGTCTCTGTTTTTTTGTTGTACCTACTGTTGTGACTTATGTATCTCTGTACAGTATATGAAATATAAATTTCACAATTTACCATAGTCAGGTAAATGGATAAAACAACAAGGTTCTTTTACAGGGATGAAACTGAGGCTGAGGGAAATTACCCTAAAAAGGGGCCCATTAGGACAGTGGCCCTTCACCAAACAAAGACAATAAAACATCGGAAAATACCTTTGTAGCACAATGAATGTAATGTGTAGGTATCTGAATTCCAGAAAATGATATTTCTACATGTCCATCAATAGATTACAGATGGCAGAGATTGGCTTTACCGTACAAATATACAGATTTACATGTAATAAGGGATCAGATGTTTTACAGACCACCCTCAAACTCCTCTACTGGCTCTAAGCTTCGTATGTCTCATGTTAGGGTTATGGTTAGGGTTATGTCACTTTTACCTTCATACCATGAACTTGACATGTCCATATTAAACATTGGGATAGAGTGAGAAGGAACTACATTGGGTGTCTCAAGAGACACATAGACATAGAGCAAGTCATCCAAAGCTCTAACCCCTTACTGCAGCTTTATAGGCAACATGTGGCACCCACAGCTTTTGTGCAGGGGAACAATTTAATAAAATACTGCCAAATAAAACACAAACTTAAATATGAAGCACAGTCGTGCTCAGTCCTACATTAGTTTATTTTGATTTAATCACAAGCTATTGGATGGCTGGAGCAAACACAAGCTATTTATGTACATAAAATGACAAATATAACCGGACACCTTTAGGAATGGATAGGAAAATAAACTGATTTCCATGGGAAGTAGATTAGGTAAGGAAAGCACAGCTGGAAATATGACCTATAAGTAGGTTTATTTGTCTTGAATTATCCTTTAAATAAAGAGAGAGAGTTATGAACACAGCCGTACTGTATCCAGACGTGGTTTTATGTGTGAACTGCCATTGTGTAGAAAATTCTAAAAACAAAGACAATCACAAAGCTGCAGGGTTAACGGTAACATTTTCTGTGGTCAGAGAATACAGTATATATAAATTAGATATTCCATTCTGTAGACCTTCAATTGTTGTAGTTCATCAACAATGAAATGGTTTCTGGATGCACAAAATTGGTATAAAGAGTTGTAGTCTAGATTCATCATCATCTCTCCTTACTGTCTCCAACTCTCCATTTTATTCTCATTCACTATATTCTCTTACCATCTCATTGTTCTACAGATGCCGTATTATCTTACTCTTTCTATCTTCCTCTAATATTTCAATCATGCTCTACTGTCTTCATCATTCCCTATTTTCACCACTGTGCCCTACAATCTACATCTTGCCCTACTGTTGTCATCTTCTCATATTACCTCCATTTTCTTGTACTGTTTCCATTTCGCTCTACAGTTTAAATCTTGTCCTACAATCCACATGTTGCCTTACTGTCTCCATCTTGCCCTACTGTGTCTATCTACTCATGTTGTCTACATCTTGCCCTACTTTCTTCATCATGTTCTACTGTCTTCATCTTGCCCTACAGCCTCCTCCTTGTCCTACTGTCTCCATCTTACTCTACTGTCTCCATCTTGTCCTACTGTCTCCATCTTGCCCTACTGTCTCCATCTTGCTCTACTGTCTACATCTTGCCCTACTTTCTCCATCTTACTCTACTGTCTACAGTACATCTAGTCCTACTGTCTCCATCTTTCTCTACTGTCTACATCTTGCCCTACTGTCCCCATGTTATCCTGCTGTCTCTATCTTTTCCTACTGTCTTCATCCTGTCCTACTGTCTCCATCTTGTCCTACTGTCTCCATCTTGCCCTACTGTCTCCATCTTGTCTTACTGTCTCCATCTTGCCCTACTGCCTCCATCTTGTCTTACTGTCCTCATCTTGCCCTACTGCCTTAATCTTTCTCTTCTGTCTCTACCATTCTCTATTTTCTCCATCGTGCTCTTCATCTTCATTGTCACCTTCTTGCTGAAAATACTAGTGTTCATGTGCCATTTCTTCTCATTTTCACAACATTAATTATACTGGCTGGCAATGAAGAAGGAAGAGGCAGGGTATGTGCAGTTGCACTTGAGGGCAGAACTCTTCTTAACATTATATTGTCATGTTTCCTCCTCTAGCAGAATCAGCTTGGCATGTATTTCTAAGGTTCATATAGTACAAACTTTTTTCAAATTGTGGAGTGTGCTCCCTTGGGGGTGATTAGAAGCCTGATGGGCAGCCAGGTATAAATAAATAGTGCCTTTGCTTCAAAGCTTGATCAGGCTAATGTGTCATAAACTGGTGAGGTCCAATTTGTAGGTGGCAGGTTACAAACTGGTCTTTTTTGCCTAATTCTCAAGCATGGAGCAGGAGCTACCAGGTTACTAACATGGAACATATATTGTGGCACAGTTGTCTGTTACTAGGTACTTACCCTTCTGCATTTTGTCCAGTGTTGTTGTATGTAAAGTCAATGTTTGTTCTTTCTGTGTGTGTAACGTCACAATTTAATAGAAGAAAACTCACAGGCACAAGAGACTTGTAATTACAGGACAAGCCCTTGCAAATGTTTTTACTGCTAAAGTGCAACATTTTGGGGCTCCACCCCTTTGTCAAGCATAGTGGATAAGGGTGTAAACTATGCTTGACAAAGGGGCGGAGCCACTAAGCGTTGCACTTTCGCATTAAAAACTTTTTACTAGTCTCATGTGCCTGTGTGTTTTCTTCCATTATCTGTATCTGGAGGTTGCCGTATCCTCTAATCACTTGGCACCAATATAAACTTATTATCTACCTAATGGGTGTACAAGTGTCTTTTCCAATAGAAGTAACTTCACAATTTGCCTTCTATGTAGTGATGATTTTGATTCATTCTCCCCTGACTGGTGCTAAAGATGTCCTGTAATATATTTAGGAAAGAGAGCACAACGGACTGTTGCCACTTATCATAAATTTAATTTCCATGACTGAATATGAAATATTTAATACTGAAACTTAAATTATATAATTCCTGTTTTTGCAGTTGTGACCAATGAAAAGCTGTCTCTGGCTGTTGGGGCCTTTATGGACTTGCTTGGCAAAAAATGCACATTTGTTTCTTTTCATTGGGATCTTTAAGAGAAAAAATGCATGAAAAGACTTACTGTGGGCTGGAGAGGGATTAAGATGCATTGAGGTGGGTTTCCTCTACTAGTGTGATGCCAGTGATCTATCTGGGGCACAACACTTTAAAGTTGCGTCTTTATTTGCTGGAGCTTTGTTTCTGTAGTTTTCCTACCATTCCATCTTCCTATCCAAAGCTCCTGTGATCAGATTGCCATTCTTTCAACTAAAGCTTTATTTTATTTCCCTTCTCCTAATTAGTAACAAATACGCACAAATAAGTACTCATTCCTTAGAGACTGTATATATGAAGTGTGAACGACTGCCAGTAATGCCGGTCTAATGGGCACACGGATCAACCCATGGTTTACTTGGCATCATCCAATTTATTCTTCAGCTGACGGAGTTCTTGTAATAAAAAAATGCACCGTGTATAGCTGTAGCGGTGATCTGTTTCACAGGGTAGAGTTACATTAGCAATTATAATATAGAGAATTACCAGTTCATATGAATAAAAAGTATAAAGGACTGATGATAATGGAGAAATCAATGCCAGGGTGTAACATTGGCGTAATAGTCACCCTGCTAAAGTTCTAGGGGTACCCAGGGTACAAATAAGCACTCACCCCAAATCTCCCCCTAAAAGACCTTCAGACTGGGCCCCCTTAGCTCATAACAAGGTTACAGATATATAGAAACATTGGGGTGTCACCCTGCTATAATTCCAGGGGTACCCAGGGTACAAATAAACACTCACCCCAAATCTCCCCCTAAAAGACCTTCAGACTGGGTCCCCTTAGCTCATAACAAGGTTACAGATATATAGAAACATTGGGGTGTCACTATAGTTCCAGGGGTACCCAGGGTACAAATAAACACTCACCCCAAATTTCAGTGGTGAGACAGTTTTACCCTCTTGAACAAAATTGCAGCCAGACTTTCCCACTGACGTGTATCAATTATAATTTGTAGACTGATCCAAAAATAATTCCTTTGGGTCAGTGAGGTCTGAAATAAAACAACTTGTATGAGAAAAGTAATGAGAAGAAGTTCTGCAGGGAAAACATTGTAGAAACTGTGTTTAATTGTGAGTATATGGAATGTATCTGTGATGTGTGCGGCTGATCTGCTTTGAGTTGTGCGTATGGGGGATTGTGTCATACAAATAAGTGTCTATAGGATACAGGGCAATAACATTGCGTGTCTGGTGTGAACATTACAAGGAGAAATTATAAGCAGAATAAAGAGACAGATTGTGGCAGGCTATATATTGTTCTTGAAATAATTAGACGAGGCGGAGAAGATTTGCCAAAATAAATATGAGTTTCAGAGCTGTCAGTTTGCAACCGATTCCCCTCCAACGAATGTCTAGCCCCCCAGGCCCAACACTGCAGGAATCAATGGACAGAACCCATCCTACTCAGTGTTGGACTGGCCCGGCGGGACACTGGGAAAAAACCCGGTAGGCCCCGATCCTCATGGGCCCCAGCAAGGCCAGACCCCCCACTCCCAATCTAATTTCAAATAAAAAAAATTGGCACCTATCGATGAGAGGGGGTCAGAGGGGGGTTATGGTGGGCCCCCATGCCCCCCCCAGTCCAACCCTGATCCTACTTCACATGTAACAAAACAAGGGGCTCAATAGAATCTATATCAGTTATACCCAGTGATTGTAATGTGCACTTGAACTGAGGTTATCACTAAATCATATATATATATATATATATTTATATACAGATAGAGTCACTTGGATTTGTGTGTTATCTAAAGTTATCTTAACTCATTTAATGCATTTAACCTTTTCATTAACATACCAACGCACCATTGTTTTCAATGGTGAACTCTTTAATTGGATGGGATGCTGTGACACAATATTCTGTGTAAAGTGGGATAAATGAGATAAATGAGTTAAGTAATTATTTGTCAAACACACAAATCCAAGTGACTGCATCTGTATATACAGTAATAACAAGTAGCAGCTGACTACTCAATTAAACATTTCCATTAATTATAAAAACAGTGAAATATATACAGTATGCAGTGCTAAAATCCTCAAATCTATCTAAAATTTGTGGCGCTCAACATATAAATCCTTAAATATTAAATATATATATATATCCAGGGAGAGAAAGCCCTCGCTGTATAGTGTTCGAATCTTTACCAATTCCTCAAAAAGAAAAGGGAGGAACAGTCCTGAAGAAGATTCCCACAAGGTGGGAGAGTCACATTTAATTTGATTAAAGGGCCAGTGGGTAAGTAGTATCAAGGTGTACCCCTTAATGTGCTCCCTATATCTGCACCTTATATCAGCATAAGTAAGTACCCCATCACTTTACTCTCACCACCCATCCTCTATAGATATCTGCTTCTCCAATCCATGTTTCCTCCAAAATTCCTTTCCCTTAGACTCTCCGATCCAAGATGGCAACCGTCAGACTTGTGTTCCACAGTGGAATGCAAACCACTAACCTTGCAGATACCCTGCATCACGTATACACTCAGCCAAAGAAAGGGGCTAGTTCAACTACATCATTCAAGCCAAAAAGGGACAAACTACAAATATATGTGTTCTTGTTCAACACCTCACTGTTTTACCGTATCACATGCAAAGGGGCAAGGAAGAGACTTAGACCTTTAGACTAAGGGCCACACAGGGTCCTAAATCAGCTAGTTGAACTACCCTGGCTCATTTCAGCCCTACCTGGGCAGTATCCTCCTCTCTCTTCCGCAATCAAACATGTTGAATCAGAAGCGGCTGTAACAGACTCTGTGGATTTTGGCAAAAAGCTGTAATTCTCTGCGTTTTGAGCCAAACTCTGACTGACAATCTCACTTCTTCTAATTCAACACTTTGGGGCAGATTTACTAAATCCGTGTGAAGGATTCGAATATTCATGCGAATAGTCTTGAATAGTCTGTTTCGTCGACTTTTCATAGAATCGTACGATCGTACGATTCTGCCGAATAGTCGAAAACGCGCTCAAAACTGGTGAATATTTTATTCGATTTTGGCGAATATTTATTCGCCAAATATTCGCCAGTCGAATTCGAGGGCTAAAATCCCTGGACAATTCGACCCTTAGTAAATCTGCCCCTTCAAGTGTGGAAGAAAGAGGAGACTTCTGCCCCAGGTAGGGCAGAAATCAGTGAGTGTATTCAGTTAGATGATATTGGCCCCTGTGTGGCCCTAGAATTGTGTCTCTTCAGAATTTAGACAGTTGCATGTTTTTAGCAACACATATATATTTAATTGTTTTCATAATTACTGGAAATGTTTAATTGAGTAGGCTGGCCAGCCACTACTTGTTATTTGTGTTGAATTAAAGAATGGGATTTAGTGATAACCTCAGTACAAGTGGTCTGGGTTATGAAGTTGTCAGCTCTGCACTTATAAACTGATTGTAGATTCTGTTGAGAAACATTGTTTTCTTATTATTTCTGTCTTTGGGGGGAAGCCTTAGTATTCTAAAGCTCCCTCATTTCTTTAGTGTGGTATTTATCAGGGACACACTGTGTCAATTGGTCTTATTTTATCTGCAAGGACTGATATTAGTAGCAATTGTCCACCTTTCCTTATATGACCTATTTTTATTCACCTGCATTACATCTCAGTAGGATATTCTTCCCTTACGTCTAGTAGTAGAATTCCATGTTAATAGAACCCATTCTGCCCATTCATCTCAGTAACCCCTAGTAGGACTCAATATTTATAGAACCCATCCTGCCATTACATCTCATTACTACACCATGTTAACAGATCCCAAATTGCCCTTACATCTCAGGAACCCCTAGTAGTACTGCATGTTAGCAGAACCCATCCTGCCTTACATCTCAGTAGTACACCATATTAACAGAACTCACATTGTCCTTACATCTCAGGAATACTGAGTAGGACTCAATATTTATAGAGTCCATCCTGCCCTTACATCGTATTAGTACACCACCCATACTTCCCTTACATCCCAGGAACACCCTAGTAGGACTGCATGTTAACAGAACCCATCCTGCCTTACATCTCAGTAGTACACAGTGTTAACTAGTAGTAGTGCTCTTACATCTCAGTAACCCCTAGTAGGACTCAATATTTATAGGACCCATCCTGCCCTTATATCTCAGTAGTACACAGTGTTAACAGAACCCTAACTGCCTTTCCATCTCAGGAACCCCTAGTAGGGCTCAATGTATATAGAACCCATCCTGCCCTTACATCTCAGGGACATCCAGTAGGACACAATGGTAACAGAATCCATCCTACTTTACATCTCAGTTGGACATATTTGTAACAGAATACATTTCCTTCACATCTCAGTAGGACGTGATGATAACAGAACCCATACTACTCTTACATCTCAAGAATACTCAGTAGGACACAATAATAACAGAATGGAAAGTGAGTTCTGTTTCTCCAGGAAATACACAAATTGTAATTTTCAGGTAAGTATATAGTTAGTTTGGACAGTTGCTATAAAGCACAACGAGGCATTGGGTTTAGGAACTATTGATATATGTTCTTAGTAGGCTCAACCTCTGATATCCCCCCCATATCTCTGACTTCAGGGATACACACACAGAAGGGGTTACTAGCATTCCAGCCATCCCAAGTCATATAACACTTCCACTTCTGCTTTATGCATTGCTGGGACAGCGCCCAGTTACATTAAAGAATACGCCGCCCCCTTACGTCAATAAACTCTTTTATATAGAAAATAGTTATTTCCTTTTAACTTATTCCTTGGTTTCTCTCTCTCCCTGTTGGAACTAAACATAAGTTGGCTACTCAGAGATCACCCACATCTTACCCACGTACTGCTATCAGGTTGGTAAGTGTTGTATGACAACACCCTCAGATCATAGAGTCATATAGGAAGCAGGGAATTCCCAGGAATTGAGTCTTGTCAAATACAAACTGGTATAATAAGTGTAGCCAAAGGAATTCTATGGTTCCATCTGCTGGATGGATGTCATATTGCAGATAAAGGGTATAACGTTATATAGCAGTATTATTTTCGGCCAGCAGGAGGTGCTATATAGTTATTTTTTGCTACACTTAGGGGCAGATTTATTATGGTTTGAATTGTGTTTTTCATGAAAATATTTAGTTTTTCAGGTTATTTTGGTGTCAAAAATTAATGTTTCATGTTAATAAAATCCTTAATATTTTTGCGTTTTTAAATAAAAAAAAAAAACATTTTCGAGATTTATTGTACCCTGACCCTGGAAATAGCTCCAATCTAAAACCTGTCAAGGAAAATGTGAATAGCCTTTATGATATTTGAGTTTTTTTTGGAGGGTTATTCGGGCAACATTTTTTTCCACTCAAAAAATCAATCAAATCAAGTGTTTGGGTTCTTAACTCCCAACTTGCTGATTCAAGTTTTTTTCTTAAATCAGAAACCATTCGAGTTGTGAGTTTATTCGAGGTCTGAAAAACTCTTTAAAATTTGTAAATAACCCCTTTAATGTACCAGTATGGGATTTTCATTACATATGCATAGGACAACCTGTGTCAGGTGTTGTCAGGGTATCAGGCTCCTCTTCTGATGGACCCAAGCCTGACACATCCCTCCCAATACTTGAATATTAAAAAAGTGGGGCTGTTTAGTCAACTCCTTCCCCAGCTAAGCCCATTTATGGCCTCAATGTCCCCATCATGCCGAAGAAGTGTCTAAGTCATTTTAATTTATTGAAAAAATCTTACATGGTGTCCATGTGGTCTCCTCTATATAGGGGAGGCCACACAAAAGATATGTAATAGCTTCTCACAGGACAGGTTGAGATTTCAATGGAAACATGCTACTCATCCTGTATCAAAATATTACATAAGAAATGCACACAATCATAATGAAATACAGTTTATGGTATAAGTGCCTAAACCACATTGAGGTAAAGGAAAAGAAGGGTTGGGTTTATTCATCTGGATCAAGGTTGTTTGCTTGACTTTTAGCTTGAAAAGTGACCTTCTCGGAACTGCATGTTTCTTATTGGCTTTAAACTTTTATTTTCATTCATTATCACATCTGCCCAGGAAATCAATGAAAGAATCCCATGTAAATAAAATTTAGGACTCTCGCTAATTGTGTCTGGTTCGGGATTGATCAATAGAAGGAGATGAGTGGACAGCTATTCTAAATAAATAGTATTTTCTGACTCCTTGCAACTCCTCAAAAAAGTAATTCCAGTATTGGAATCCCTGTACTCTTTGTTATTGAGAAGTCAGCACATGGCAATGAGAATATACATATTTATATCAGTGTTTGTCAAGTGTTTATAGCAGTTTCAGGCTCAGTGAACAACTCCTCTATGTAGAGCTTTACTAAGTTACCCAATCAGTGCTGTCCAGTTGCTCTGTCTTTTGTATTTTTGTTTTATAAAGCACAACATTTTGGCCACAAGTTGCTAGTCTATGGAAGGTCAGTGCAGAACAGATACCATTTATTTTCTTTTCCTACTTCCAGTTTCAAGACCACAGAGTTCTCCTGAGGATTTAAAAGTTCTCACCAGCAACGTGAATCGTTTAAATGAGAGCTACCGAGACCTCCAGTTCAAGCTGATGCAGCTCTCCTTCAAGGGAGACTTTATGGAACATGTTTGGAAGCTGCAGGACCTGTTTCAGAACCATTCTGACTCACTTCTCCAACTCACAGAATCTCTCCATAAATTAGAAGAGAATCTTCAACGCATTCAAGACATGGCCACTAAAACTGATACAATTACCACAAACCTCGGTGCCAATCTCAACCATTTAAGTGACTCTCACCAGTCAGAGGTTTATCGTCTCTCAACAGAGTTTAATGGCAGTAGGTACATGTGGAACCATCATGACACTTTATTGAAGGAGATGTCTTCAAAAGTTGAGGGACTTAATTATCAAACAAGTGAGCTATTTGGGACGCTAAATGCAGTCAATGCAACTTTTACCTATGATATAGGAATTCATCACACAAGGATTCAAGATCTTCAAGGTCTTATAAACAATGTGTCAGAGGAAACAAGGCACATGGGGCTTCTACATATTGTTATGGAGCAACAGTTGAAGCACGAGATGGCTCTACTGAACAATGTGACGGAAGATCTGAGGCTTAAAGACTGGGAACAGTCAATCGCCTTAAAAAATATTACTGTCATAAGAGGTAAGTTCTTCACCAGGAACAATAAGTATCAATTATATTTTATACCTGTAGGTCAACATGGAACATGAATGGTACCTAGCAACCAGGCGGCAGCCATAGGGCAGTCTGTAGGGATAGGATGGCATTGTGGACCATAACTGCTGCTCCTGTAATTTACACATCTGATAGACGCACAATTTAGGTAATATATAGGAGTGGGCAGGAGGGTATCTCCATAGTTTCCAGAAAGAACCTACCTGAAAATAAATACAGGATGGACCTTTTCTTTTACTATGAGAATGAAACTGGGCCAGGGCTTAGGCATGTATAGGGAGTCATTTTATTTTGCTGATGGGGAAAATTCTCTCTAGTAAAATGCTTGTCCCAGCATGAGATACATCTGTGGGTTTGAGGGACTTCTTTACTGTCTCTTTTCTTGTAGAGAATTAGCTGAGGTTTTCTCCTGTTGCCCTACCTCCCAAAGGATAGTTCTGCACTGAAGGTACTTGTACATGATACTGATGGATGCCTCTAAGGGAATGCATTGTATCATTTGCTCTGTCTCTCAACGATATATGTATTACCTTAAAATCCAGAGGGAATGTTGTATTTGTCTTGCTACTACTTCAGATTTCATTATCTTTGAATAGACCCATCAACATCTCTAGGTGAATTCTCTCATTGCTGATGCCTGAGGTGATGTTTATGTGGAAAAAGAATTCTGCCAGATCTGTTTAAATGTACAATATACACAGATCTTATAGCAGGGTGTATCATTAGGGATGGGGCTCATATTCACACAGATTCATATATTGTTACTGTACATCAGTCAGGAACTACACTGGGTCATCGATACTGTCATAAAAGACCACTATAAATGGCACATTCCATGAACATGGTGCTAACCACATGGTTTTATGGTACACTTGACATATGGACAAAATATCTGGACTGAACAGAGATTAGGGAGCACCTCCCATCAATAGAAATTGATATTGTGCAGGGTCAGATGAATTAATCATAAAGAAAGAAATGACCCATATACTTGAACCCTCCCATCCACAGGATCCATTACCATACGAGTAAAATAAAATTTAACCTTTAATAATTATATTAATAAAATCGTATGTCCAGTGTGTATCACTACATTAAAATGACGCTAGGAAAGCAGGTTGGTGTACTGGCAGAGAATTATGGGTTGGTAGAACATATGCAATTCGATTTGCAGTGCTTTAGGCATAAATTAGCAAAGAGAAGATAAGCACCTAAACCCACTCACATCCTAGGATCCTTATAGATCTCCAACCCCTTCACCCACAGAGAGTCCCCTCCCAATCCATTGGAATGTTACGATTAATAAGGCACTATTAGCCCCCTTCGAGTGTATTATCCGCAGAGATTACAACCCCTTCACCCTCAAAGAGTCCCCTCCCAAGTCGTAGGAATATGGTTGCCTTTATTAGCTGCGCAAAACTAAAATAGCGATGGACGCGTATGTCGCCCGCTGCTTGCAGGCTTTGTCAAAGGCTTTCCTAGCATCAGTTTAATGTATTGATACACACTGGACATAAGATTGTATTTATATCATTATTAAAGGTTAAGTTTTTTTTTACTCGTACTATTTTACTCGTACTAGCCCCATATCTGCTAGGAAGGTTCCAACTAGATGTTGGAACATTGTTGGTGGTATTTTCTTCCATTCAGCCACAAGATCATTAGTGAGGTTGGGCACTGATGTTGGGGATCAAACCTGACAGTCGGGGTACCAATTCATCCAGTTGGGTTAAGTTCTGTGCAGTCAGACTCTCCCACTTCTGTCTCAGCAAAGTCATTCTCATTGGAACTGGTTTTGTGCATGGGGGAATTGTGCTGAAACAAGAAAGGTCCTTCCCCAAATTGTAGGAAGAAGAAATTTTCAGGAAGGTCATTCTACCCTTTAACCTTAAGATATCAAAGGAACCAGGGGCCCAAACCATGGAAACAACACCAGACCATTATGCATCCAGGCAGGTAGTGTTCTCCTGATATCTGCTCAACCCAGAGCTTTCCATCACACCTCCAGGTGGTCAAATGTAATTTGTCACACATTTCCACTGCTGCAGAGTCCATTATGGTGACCTTTATACCACCACTTATACCATCACTTGGCATTACACATGGGAAGGTTAGGTTTCTTTATCTCTGATCACCCATAACCCCTTCCTACTAACTCAGTTTGGAACTCAGCAGTGAGTGTTCCATTGGCACTTTAGATGCATTACCCAGATACTTATAGTTATATAGTGTTTCTCTCTGTACAGGCAATGAACACACTCAGCTGGATGTCCCTTATAAAAGCTTTATATATTTGTCTTTACCTCCTTCTGACTGGTGATGACCCAGAGAGGACTAGGCCATATATTCTGGTGTCTTATTTTCAGGGGTTTATGATATAGTAGGAGGGTTATGACTTTGAGAGGCAATAAATAATAATAAAGAGGGAGCACTGACTAAACTGAGCCAATCCACAATAGGAAATGTGTCTGGGACATACTGAAGACAGAGGCAGTCTCTTTTCCAGACCTGAACCACTTATTAGACATTTGGCATTATGAGAAGAGATAGGAAATCACACAGACTGGGGATGTTGGAACTTTGTATAGTGCTGAAGCAATCTTTTAATAACAGGTTCTGGAAACATTTATATAATTGAGGCCAATAAATCCAGCAAGGCCTCAAAAGTGTTGATTCATGTTGGTCTGAAGGCTTCTTGTTCCAATGATGTTTCTGAGAAACGTTGTTTATTTGGAAATACCTGGCACTTTGTTTACTCTGCAGTTTAAGAAGAAAATAAGGATGAAATTATATCCAGTGTTATGGATCATGTACTTACAGTGACGTGTTATTTATTAAGTTTTCACGATTCCCAGAATAGACTGGGGTTGGCTCTAACATCAGTTTGATATGATTATAAGGCAACAAACATCTGAGCTCATTAGTTATTCATTAAAGAAACTTGGCATCTACCTTCACTTGCGAGTCTCACTTACTTCTTTTACACCAGACCCACACAAGATTATTTGCTCTTTGCAATGCAAACCCTGCCCATTATTAACACTCTCAGGGCAGTTTGATTGCTGTATTTTAGAACATTCACAATGGCTCTCAACTTCCCATATCCACCGTCTACTTTCCAAATGCACAATAACCCTCCACTTTCCACAATCATTCTCCACTTCCCGAAATAGCCATCCACTTCCCACAACAGCCCTCCACTTTTCAATGTGGACATTCACATAATCACCATTCACTTCCCACAATGGTCCTCCACTTTATACTATTACACTACCCTTTTCACAGTGGCTCTCCACTTCCCACAATTGCCCATCACTTTCTACAGTGGACCTCTAATTCTTACAATGACCTCCACTTTCCACAGTCACCATCCACTTCCCAGAATGGCCCTCCATTTCCCATAATCACCCTCCATTTCCCATAATCACCCTCCACTTTCCACAATCACCCTCCACTCCCCACAATCACCCTCTACTTCAACCTCTGCTTTCCACAATAGTCACCCAGGTCACACAATGGCCCCCCTTTTCCCACAATCACACTACCCATACCACAATGGCCTTACACTTTCCACAATGACCCTCCAATTTCCACTGTGGCCCACCCATTTCTACAGTAAACCCCCACTTTCCACGATTGCACTTCACTTTCCATATTCACCATCTACTTCCCACAGTGGCCCTCCATTTCTCACAATCACTTTCCACTTCCCACAGTAGCCCTTCATTTACCTCAGTTGTCCTCTACTTTCCACAATCACCCTCCACTTTCACAGCAATCCTCCATACTCCACAATGGCCCTCTACGTCCCACACCTAAGAGTGTGTGTCAGGTAATTTGTGGCAGAAAACACAGTGGTATAAAACCCATTGATTTCCATAGGGGCCATTAGAGAGGCATTTTGATTTACACAAAAATCACCTCCTGTGCCATTGCCTTTTCTTAAGGTGTTAAATAAATTGCAAACTTTGTTAGATCCCATTTAATTGAAGACAAGCCAATACCTGTGTTGATTCAGCTGAATATGTTCTGTTTTTAGCAGTCAAACGCCATTATGTTCACTGGGTTGTTAGAGTGCAGGTTCCCTAAGATCCAACACCTCTCTGAATTATTAATGGAAAGGTTTAGTGTAATAATAAAAACTGGGCAAATAGAAAAAGTATCTAATATAGATAGTTAGCCAAAAATGTAATGTATAAAGGCATGACCAGATTTCTAACATAATTGCCAGAACCCAACTTCCTGCTTTGCAGCTCTTTTATTGGTTACCAGGCAGTAACCAATCAGTGACTTGAGTGGGGGCACATGGGACATAACTGTTGCGTTTGAATCTGAGCTGAATGCTGAGGATCAATTGCAAACTCACTGAACAGTTATGTCCCATGTGGCCCCCCTTATAGTCACTGACTAACTCACAGTTATGTCCCATGTGGCCCCCCTTATAGTCACTGACTAACTCAGAGTTAAAGAGCTGAAAAGCAGGAAGCAGTGTAAATATCCTTCTATATAAACAATAGTGGTGTGCAATATGACAGCTCCTACCTACAGTATATGTAGAGTTACAAATATAAAGAGAGGAAAAGTTCTGGGCAGACAATAAGTTCTACATTCATACTGTATTGTCTAAGGGAAGCAATTTGGCAGTATGTCTGCCCTTCAGTTAAATTGAAATAATTAGAGGTCAAACTCCTCATAGATAGTAGTTCTTTCCGTTTAACTGCTTTCAAGTCTGGTACTTGTCACTTAGCCCAATGGGACTCCTTTACGCCATTCCAGACACTCTGCCAAGATCTATATTGATCTCCATGAAGAAAACCTGTCAGCAGATTTACTGAATACAAATAAAAGACCGAGGCTTGAAACACATTCTGTGCCTGGCGGTCTATCAAGTGCAGCAGTAAGCATAATGTATAGAGACGCCTTGGCAACTGGTTGTCAGTCATGTGATGCACAGGGTCACATAAGGTAAATGGTTAAACAGAACAACTTGCTTGATATAGTCATTTTTAGCAATGATAACATCAAGGGGATGAGCTGGCCATCAGCACTACTAGTACAAGCTGCTGCCCACATGCTCTCCCTTCCAACACGTGCTTCCAAGTGCTGATTACAGATGATTGTGAAATACTTTTGCATAGATATGGAAATAATGTGCTGCTAAGGGTAATATTGCTTTATGATGAACCATTTAGGTTGATGATTTAAATTTGCCCCCCCCTGTAAGGACCTAATTACTGTGATGCCTCCCAGGGATCCTCTCAGTGGAGATCACAGGCACTTCAGTTGAGTTGTGTTGATGTCTTTGTTGCTGGTTGTTAATAATTTGTACTTCAACAACCAAGAGGCTGCATGTTGGAAAACACTGATATAAAGTTTAACTGTCTCCATCATGCCCTTCAACTACCAACTACTATCTCTATCTTGTCCTACTGTCTCCATCTTGTCCTACTGTCTCCATTTTGCCCTGTTTTCTTCATCTTGCCCTTCTGTCTCCATCTTGTCCTACTCTCTTCATCGTGTCCTTCTGTCTCCATCTTGTCCTACTGTCTCTATCTTGTCCTACTGTCTCCATCTCGACCTTCTGTCTCCATCTTGCCCTACTCTCTTCATCTTGTCCTACTGTCTCAATCTTGTCCTACTGTCTCAATCTTGTCCTACTCTCTCCATCTTGCCCTACTCTCTCCATCTTGCCCTACTCTCTTCATTTTGTCTTACTGTTTTCTTCTTTTCTTTCTCATCTAATCCTACTTTCTCCATCTTGCCCTAATGTTTCCATATCTCCCTAATGTCTCCATCTTGCCATACTCTTTCCAGCTGTTCCTACTGTTTCCATCTTGTCCTACTGTCTCCACCCTCCCCTACTGTCTCCATCTTGTCCTACTGTCTCCGTCTTGTCCTACTGTCTTCATTTTGTTCTACTGTCTCCATCTTGTCCTACTGTATCCATATTGTCCTACTGTCTCCATCTTGTCCTACTCTCTCCATTTTGTCCTACTGTCTCCATCTTGCCCTACTCTCTCCATCTTGCCCTTCTGTCTCCATCTTGCCCTACTCCCTTCATTTTGTCTTACTGTTTCCTTCTTTTCTTTCTCATCTAATCCTACTTTCTCCATCTTGCCCTAATGTTTCCACATCTCCCTAATGTCTCCATCTTGCCATACTCTTTCCAGCTGCTCCTACTGTTTCCATCTTGTCCTACTGTCTCTACCCTCCCCTACTGTCTCCATATTGTCCTACTGTCTCCATCTTGTCCTACTGTCTTCATCTTGCCCTACTGTCTTCATCTTGCCCTACTGTCTCCATCTTGTCCTACTGTATCCATCTTGTCCTACTGTCTCTGTCTTGTCCTACTGTCTTCATTTTGTTCTACTGTCTCCATCTTGTCCTACTGTATCCATCTTGCCCTACTGTCTCCATCTTGTCCTACTCTCTCCATTTGGTCCTACTGTCTCCGTCTTGCCCTACTAGCTCAATCTACTGCTTCTGTCTCCATCTTGTCCTAGAGACTCCGTATTGTTTTACTGTAAGTAGCTTTGTTGCGCTACTGTCTACACATTTGTTTACTGTCACCAGTTTTCTCTACTGTTCTCATTTTGTCTTACTGTCTCTCTGTGTTCTGCTGTGTAAATATCTAGTAGAAGTAAGTCTAGAGCAACTGGATTTGATGAGTAATTGTTGAAGGCAATGCATTCTCTAAATCTCTATGATGCTTCACTCTCTAATTCTTGATATATTCTCTGCTTTGTGAACCCTACACATTTATTGACATATTGACTCCTATAGTGATTGTCCTGAGCCAAGGCCAGCACCCTGGACAGCATCATTTTTTATCCTTTGCACCATCCATACAGTACAATTTGTTAGCTGCCTTCTCCTGTCAATTAACTGTAGTTGGGTACCAAAATAATTGCCCTTCCTTATAAATATCTGACCAGACTTATAGACAAAGGATCCCCTGAACTCATTGTATGTACCCTTGAATAATACAATCAATGACCGAGAGCTGAGCAGTCTGTTTAACAAGAGCTGTGGAGAAAGAACTCATCAGCAGTTGACTGAAAAGCTGTTTTGCATATGTATCAGTGAGGGTTGCTACTGACTGTTTATATAATGCAGATTCAATTTGTAGGTTCAATATTCCTTTACTTTAGGGAATTCTGTTATTCGGGGGAAACCAAAACCAGATCTCTATGACAGATAGAACCAGCGCTACAAATAAGTAATTGTGAGGGACAGGGCCCTTCAGTGCAAGGAACTCACAATCTGACCACTTGCCAGAAAGTCTCTTTGAAGCTCTGACCTCTTTTAACCCACATTTGATTTGTGAATACGGAAGATTTATATTTACAGACAATAAAGGCAGTTTTTGAGCAGATCAGTGGGGAATGTTCAACTCTAGAAAGAAAGGACATCCAATAGGAAACTGATACTTTAATAGCAACTAATAATCTGAAGATTATTTATTTAACACATTTTAAATGAAGAGTTAGATCAAGTTGAGGAAGGTGATGAGAAAGGGAGATATATTCATCTGCCATTAAATTGCGCCGCAGCTTGGGATTCCCTAGCCCTCAGGGGACGTTGATCGTTTATTAAATAAAGTAATATCTCTAGGCTGCCCTGATTTAACGTTTTATTGCTGTAGCTTCTCCAAATAAATGATTATATTGCATGTAATAGAGTTTCATGGACTCATACTCGTGGGGAACAAAAGACCAGGCTACACATCCACTGGAACTTTGTCACCAAGAAATACAGAAAGGATGGGCCAAACCAAGGGGTTCTTGAGAGGGAGTGACACCTTAAGCTTACCACAAATGGTATGATCCATCACTGCAATACCAAGGGGTAGATAAGAAGCTTGCTGGTGAATAGTGTATCCAATTACAAGTTTAAATCCCCCAAAAATGTGTGTTTCCAGTCCAGCCAGCAATAGGGCCCTCATCTGCTGTTCACAAGACACTGTTCAGAAAAAACTGCTGTACACTTCAAAAAGTCCAAGATAGCTGAGGGGATAAGGGAAACAGAACGAAAATATGGTGTAGTATTTCTTATTAGCTTATTTAACTCCCAATGGCATGCAGGGAATTGAAAATGTCCCAGTATTTGAAAGAGGATGAATATCCCCTTAAACAATAGAGTTAAAGGTTAAATTGATAGTGAGCTGATTGGCATCATTCAAGGATTACAATTCCAGATCAAAACTCAAGCAAAATTACACATCAAAGTGATTATAGTGAAACTTTGCAAAGGGAAAGTTGGTGGATACACTGGCTAAAAACACCATCCCTGCAAAACATTGGTTTTAACCTCAGAGCCTTTTTGATGTAGAACAGCACCCCCCAGATGTAACAATCTGTATAACAGCTTTAGCAATATCTAACAGTTTTTGAAAATAGGATGTGTTTTACATTTGAATGGGACATTTGTTGGTAACAAAGGTAAAGGAAACTATGGAAACTGTATAGGATTAATAAAGTTGGGAGCCTCTTTTTGGACGACCGTTGGCAATAAAAAGTGGACAGCAAAAAAATATGTCATCGCTCTGGAAGAAGCTAACAGGCGAAACGCGTTAGCGAGGACTAGTAAAGACCTGACAACGGTGGGAGCCTGCTGGGGATTTGTGCACTTCACTGTGAGAGATGCTGAGAAACCGGCAACCGAAAATACGGAGGCTCCCATTGATTTTAATATGGGGTTTTTATGCGGATGTTTGTGAGTGTATTTTATTTATTTATTAAAGTTGTTTATGGCGCTTATGCACATGCCGATTTTTTTCTGCCCAAAAGTGAGAAAAACCAAAGTCTGAAAACGGAGCAAGTCATCCCTTTGGATTCAATGCATTTATTTTCCTCCGTCTAGTGAGTATAATACACCACAGGGAGGAACGGTGTTTAAACCGCGTTTCGTTTATACGGCGGATACAAGTTATTCCCTTTGTTTGGGATAATCCATATACACTTGTGTGGGTCACTTTATATTTTTGTATGTTTTGTGAGACTAGTGACTGTGTCTGACACCAGTACCTTGAAGGGGTCCCACAAGCACAAAATAAGTTCTTAAAGGAGAAGGAAAGGCATGTTATACTTCGGGGTGCCAAAAGTTATGCATGTGCGTCTGCCCCTGGAAATCTGAAGAAAGGAGAAGCAGGAAGACTATTGCTCCATGGTATGTGCTGGAATAACCCCAGGCCAGTGCAGTTTTCTTCTGATATACTGGCCCAGGCTGTCAGGTAAGTAGATACAATCACTTGGGCAACCCCAAGTAAAACTACCTTTTCTTCACCTTTACAGTGGAAAGCACACAATCTAATATGCAGGATTGTATAATATGGGAGGAGAAAGTAATTCTGATTAATAAACCAGGGGCTGTTAGGTGCAAGGGGTCCTATGTCTGGCTTATAGATACTATATATCTCGCTCCTACCTCATGCCCTGACGAATAGAAGAATCATTGCTGCTGGACTTTATTAAAACCATTGAATTCACAGTTGTTTATTGAATGTGGTAAAACAAACAGAACCATAAGCTGCTCTAGATCTGAACTCTGTCTCCCCCCGTGACTCATTCCCTCTCCGACTCACAGATGGACAAACCTCCCCATGCGGTGAAATTAAAAGCCAATTAGTAAATCCACCAAATTCCTATTAATCTTCAGCTCTTCCTCTGTGGTTGGGGGAAGAATGAGAAGTTGACAGGAGGGACATTGCCCTCTGCTGAGAGGAATGCGACTCGTTGCACATGTCATGGGACCCATATGTTGTCAGGTTACGAGGAGTCTGGGAAGTAACATGACCCATTCTTGGCTCGCTCTCGTGACTTTAATTAGCTGGAGCTCTTCAGATTATTTATATTATTACTATAGAAGTGGAGAAGTTCTCCCACTGAGTTTAAAGGGATGGAGAATGCTACTTTGCTATCTCAAACATTTCCCAATTTCACTTCAGTCTACTGGATATTCATAAGGTGGATCAGAACACCAGAAACAGGGGAGCAGTCCTCTCAAAGTAAATAGAAAGCTGGCAGTGGGACTGACCCACATTCACACAATGTTTTGGTAGCTAAGTCATTAACCATTCATGAATCCGCTTCCTGCTGCCATATTAAATTGCAAAATATTCCCTTATATTTACCTTAGCTTAGCAACTGCTCCAGACATTGGGCACAGCCCAGCTTGAGCGCTGCTAAATCCATCACAAAGGCAGACTTATTAACTGGCTTCCCAAACACATGCCTACAATATGGTATTAGTGGTGCTCAATACAGCTCCAAAAATACTTCAATAATTTATATTAGGACCATTCTTGCGATATTTTGAAGGTACATTTCTTATATTCCTCATTCTACTAATAGGTGTAGGGCTAGGGAACCTTCAGCAACATGTCCTACTGTCCTTTCCAAGCGGAGGAGATAGTGTGGGGCTGCTAAAGCTCAACGATCCCTACTATAGGGTCTTGTATATGGACAATGAGTATAATGTTCATTTAAAAATATTAATTTTGTATTTGTTGAAGCTGCATATTTGCCAATGGGGAGCTTGTTAAAGGAAAGAGGAGGGAATACCTGTTGACCCAATTTGGAACCTGATTCTCATTCATCCAAGTCATGGTATACAGTATCTGTAAAAATAAAAGTCAATTCGACTGGACTTGCCGTGTTTTTCTTGAAGACGCTTCACCAGTTATCCAACTGGTTTTCTCAATTCAGAATGAATCTGTAATGGAAACTACTTACCAACGCTATCCCTGAAACCATTCCTCGATCCAAGATGGCGTCACCCAGTCCTCCCATGTGGTTCCTCCTTTTCACAGTGATGTGATGCTGTGAGAACCCCAGAGTCATGACGTCACTACGTCCATTTTTGCCACCAATGGAGGTCTATTTAAGGAGCCTGTGGACTGTAAACATCGCCCAATTGTAGGTTTCACTTTGTGCATTCCTGGGTGTGATTCTTGTATTATATTGATTCCTATGTACCAACGTCTACCAATTTAAGGGTTTTGACCCTATTCTGCCTGGATTGACCCCTTTGCCTTGACCATTCTTTTGCCGAACCCCCTTGCACTTTGAACTTTGTTTGTACAGACTGCTTCCTCCTTGGTCCGCATTATTACTGAGCCTTCGGGCCCTTATACTTTCTGGAATAAATATCCTGGAATGTTGCTCTAATCAGCATAATCTATTTATCATAATCTGCAAAGAATGTCATGAAGTTGTGTTGATTGTATTAGCATGACTGGAGTTTTGATGTGTTATTTAAGCTTCTACAGATGTGCATAGACCTAATTACCAGCTGTTTTGGTGGTCTAGCCCAATCCTAATCCTTTCCTAGTGTAGAGTAGAAATGCACAGAGGAAATTAAGGAGTAGGTGTCCTATCATAATCCCGAGGATTTAATGGTAGATGCCCCTGAGTGTTCAGTTAATCATTTAAAGGAGGGACCTCTACCCATTACAGGATTAGACCATGTCCCTTATGGGTTGCACCTCCATACTACTACATCTACAGTGTTCTTTAGAGTGATATAGATTACTTGCTTAAAGATAGTTATTTGGTTACAGTTTACCTTACACTAGTTTGTTGGCTCTATTATTTCTTGTGGGAACCATTAATGCTGCACAAGGCCCCAACAGGGCAAAGGCACTGGGTTCTACTGACATCCAAAGCTCTTGTCTAAAATATAGTTGCTGTGTTTTTCTCCAGCACTTCTGGGATTCTTTATTATATCTCCCTTGTATCAACCAGATTTATGGAGTCATGCAATTGGTTCCATAATTGCATCATAAATTGTATTTATGACCTATTTACGGTTGATTTTGTATTGTAAAGACATTGAGCTCAGTCCTGGGAGTTAAGCTCATGGCTATACCATAAATAATGATATATATTGTGGTCCTTTCTCTTACCTTTGGGGGTGTCTGACAGGTGACAGAGGGTGATGTTTGTTGACCGAGTATGTCTTGTGTATTGAATGCACCAGGGCTGACAATTGTGTTTGAAGGATGACTGAACTAATTTCCCCAGTGAAAGTAATGGGATTTCTGTGACTTATAACAGATATTGTGTGCAGAAAGCACTTGGTCTCACACAGCTGATCAGTCCCACCCTGCAGATGTATAAAAACATGCAAAAACTGCAGCTGTTTGCAATGAGAAATGTTTATTTGAAACATTTAGTATTTAGTGCAGTAAAAAGTTTCAATATGAACTAATGGCTGTTGCATGTGGCTCATTGACCTTGGCTTATATGGAGGACTTGTTTAATATTTGATAATCCTGGAGCCCCCGTAACATATATTTCTGCGTCAGCCCTACCTGTCAGTGCAGGACGACTGGGGGTTAACTTGCTCCTCTCCGGAGGCAGGAAAAACTTTGGATCTTGAAGCTCCTTCTTCCTGGCATCTCCACTTCCTCTCCAGTGTTTCCTGCCTCGGAGGCAGCAGATTCTCCTTCTCCTACAACTTTAATATATTCAGCATTATTATGTGCTCTCTGACTTAATTTTAAGTATCACATCGAGCCCAACATTACAGCGCCTCAGTAAGAAGAAGGTTTAGTGGTTCTATATGGATTCAGCTGGTTGAGCCCTTAAGGCCAGATATTCCAACTTCATGTTAAGTAATGGGTATCACCATATTCTATTTTGCCCTAGGCTTCCTGTTGCCAAACACAGACATGGAAATGAGATGTGTTACAGCCGAACTATAGAAGGTCTTCTGCTCCTCTCAGAGTCCCTATTGACAAGGATAAACTAATGAACTTATTGCTTATTTATGTTTGATTCATTTCCCTTTTGTTGCGAGGCCACAATGCATATACGTTTTAACCTGATATGTTTCACTTCCTTTCTAATGAGATTTGTGGCTCATTATTTCCAACATGGAATGTTTTCCCTTTAGTGCTTTTACATTAATATTATTTTAGACTTGGGTCTGTATCTATTTTATAGTATATATTATATATATGCTGCGCTAGAAGGCAGCATTATAAAGTTACCAAATATTTCACATAGCTTCAGTATCCAGTGCTGTGTCAGCATAAGGTTGAGAATTCATCTTTGCCCCCGGGATTCAGGCTTGAAGGGTTTCTGAAAACACATTCCACCTTCCCCCCCCGTGAGCTGTATTGATCCAGTTTGTTTTCTGGTCTATCAGCTTTTTTTGTTTGGTTTAATTTGGTCCCCAGATATTGTGTATTAGCACCCGTATAGGTAACTGCAGAAACCATGGATTAGCTAAAGATTTTCCTAAAGTTGGTTGCACAAGAGTTTTCTTGATGGCCTCTATCAGGAATTGTATCTTAAGCCACCACTGCAGTGTCCGATGCCACTGGGAAAAGATCCTCAAGGAACATTGACTCTGGAACGCAAAGCTGGTCCATTTATGACCACCTTGAAGGAAAGTTCTCGTTCATTATTTTAAACCCCCATAATGTAACTACTAAGTAGTATCCTCTGAAATGGACCCATTGCTAAAGCAATCTGTATTGTTCCTTAGAAATAAGTCCAAGAGTCGAGGTGGCCCTATGACATCACCATTCTAGGCTGAATTCATTGGCCGTAGACTTCGCAGTAACCCAGCAGTGAGCAGACAGTTTGTATTTTTGGGTTGACGGTATAAGCTCGTTTTGGTGACTTCTTCACTAGGCTTGAGATAATGCATTTCCAAATTTATCCTACATCTCCAAAAATCTTTAGTATACTGATAAGGATACTGCACTTGCCACTGCTTTCCATGTTCCAACGCCTGCATTTTGCCCTTCCACAGCCAATTCCAGCTCCCTGTTCCCCATCTTTCTTCCTGCTACTAAAAAATTTTGCACCAACTGCAGACACCCTTTCCTACAAGGATACGGTTTAACTTGATGGGCAGTTTTTGAGTTTTGGATTTCAAGGCTCAAAGTAATCAAACACATTCTCATTAACTAACACAGGTTTCTGATTTGATAGATGTATCACTTCTTTAAAAATCCCATAAATGTATCGAAATGCTGGAAATTTATCTGGATTCCCCAATATTTGCAACACATTAATGTCTTGTATTACCAACCCTTTCTACTCCCATTGGGGCACATCTTTTTGTGTATATTTACTTTAAAATGAAAATATTTAGGCTGGGAAGCTCAATAAAATTAAATCAATCTGTAATAGTGTACACATTTAGGAGAAATGTCATGAAAACACAAAATTTTCTATAAACCAGATCATATGAACCCCTGATAGAAGCTAAATGCTGGATCTGTGCTTGCCAAGCCATCCCCAGTGGGCAGGACATCATGAGCAATAAAGATAATTAATACGACATGTTCTTTATACCTTACGTATGAGATGTCCTGCTCTTGACCTATAGAATCCACACTGTGGTTAGAATGTTCTGCCAGAGAGATCCCTGTAATGTTGACATGTTCCTAAATGTTGACAGGATTTGTCTCCCACCACAAAAAAAGACAGATTCATTCCCAAAATACATTGCAGCCTCGAGGAAAAATAACATTACTTTTATAAATAAAGTGCAATGTAGTTTCCATCATATGGCGGCAAGGTACGTCTTTGCCTGGGGTTATTCATGGATGTTCAAACTGCAACACAAGTTGCATTACAATTAAAGCTGGAGGAAGTGAGACTGGATGTATATATCTAATAATTACTGCACAATTATTGAGTTTTCCTCAATGAGGCCCTATAAAGAATTAGATGAGTGGTGAATCCTTAAGCTAAGGGCCTGCTATTGTGGCTTGAATCCCAGATGATTCTAACAGGCCCTGTTGGGGCAGGACACCCGGGTACAACAGGTGCAATGCCCTTTCTGTCCCACACTAAACCTCAGCGTTGATATAAGAGATTTATATGTTTACAAAAGTCTAAAAGACCCATTATTTAGTCATATTTATAAACAAAGAAAAAGGGGCGGTCAAAGTCAAGGATCAACAAAGTATGAAATGTGCAAATGAGCATCACAAATGTCAGCAGCATACACTGTATTTCTAAGGGATACCAGGCTAGATTAATAAGCATTTGTAAAAATGTTTTAAAGATCATTAAAAGATGAGAGATTAGATTAAAACTTGATGGGACATATAAGGGAATTTCAGAAAGCAACACAGTTTTGAATGTTAGTATGTGAAGACGTAATGAGTGGTGACATTTTTCCATTATGTTCAACCCACACCAGGAATGCTTACCAAGATTAAAGGCCACTTGTAAGGGATACTATGGGATTTCAATTGAGAAGGTATGAGTCCTTCATGTAAGGACTGGTTTCATGCCATCAGGTAGAAAAGGGGTGACAGAAGGATGGAACAAGATGAAAGAGTCAGGGTCTGGTATGATGGGATGGTGCAGGTGAAGATCAGGAACAGGCTTAACAGGATAGTTACAGTTCAGGTAAAGAACTGGTGACTGAATGGAACAGGACTGTACTGGAGAAAGTATAGGACTGTACAGACCCAGAGTAAGGAACAGGAACAGGTCAGGAATAAGACAAGGTGGATCCAGAGCATGGAAGAGACAGGGATGTACAACAGTGCTCAGGGAACAGACAATAACATTCAGTGAAGAGGGCTGGGCTTATATAGGGCAGTCAGCCCTGATTGCCCGACCCCACACCACCAATTAAGCTGTTGGGGGTGTAACCACACATAACCAGGGAAACAGGTGGAAGGGAGAACTTGCTGGCTGCTTTCCTGGCCATTAGGTTAGGGATGGTGTCCTGGGTTCTAGCCCCAGCAGATCCTTCAGTACACTTCTGCATGGAGCTGTAGCACAGGCCCCCATTTTTCACCCTACCGTATGTCCATAAGAAGTCAGGTCAAGAATTTTTGAGCCAAAATGGGTGCGCTGACAACGTCACGCATCATGCACTGATGTGTGCTGACGCAGCACATTTTGACCCGCATCCATCATGAGGCCATGCACACTTTGAATTGCATGTGCCAAACATCACAAAGTGATGCGTGCAGCCTCTGGGCACCGCCATCTTGCCTACGGTGCCAAGTGGGAATGAAGCACCATTGAGCGATCCTTACACACTGAGAAGAGTAAGAGTAAGAGTAAGTAGAGCTCTCCTTCCTTATGACCCCCTTATTAATCCCTGCTACTACCTGACTCCTGCTCTTCATCCTAAATCAAACCTTAGCCAACCCCCAACTCCCTGCAAAGCATGGTTTCTAATTAACCCCTTCCTAAACTGCACTCCCAGCTAACCATTTGCAAATCTTGCCTACTGTCTTTAGATGGAGCCCCCTTTTATTCCCTAGAGTAATATATCTACTGCATAGAATTGGACATTAAAAATATTGGTTTCCTGAAAATATTTATAGAATAGAATTAAAATTATTTTTGATTTAAAGATTATTTATGCTGTGGGTTCTCATTGGGGGCTCAGTTAGATGCAAGTTTTTCTCATATGATTTTCTTGGCCAATAATAAAAACAGAATAAATTCCTTCTTGGGTCAGAGGAGCAGGGCAATTACCAGCTGACTTCATAAATGTGTCACGCAGATCTAATTATCACATGAAAAACTGACTTTACCAGCAGAATAGTATAAATCCCAGTGCATTCTTAGAGTTTGGGGCCAGCCAAGAATATTCATTTATTTTGTTCAAATTAAAGCACATTTAGAGATTTCAAAAACACTTATGTATAACGAGTGGTCCACTAATCTGAACTGAAATACAAAGTAATGTAGAATAAGGTGGCACATTTCATTTCCACTGAAGAACAGCAATGATACATTCATCCTCAATGGAACTTTTGGGTTTCAAAAATAATCTGCAGTCCCTCTGCTTCTTAAAATGCCAGTATATATGTCTATATTTGGTTCTTTTTTTGTATGAACTGGCATCCAATTATTCCATGTATAGAGCCTTCTCTCTCTCTCTCCCCTTCTCTCTCTCTCTCTCTCTCTCTCTCTCTCTATATGGTTCCTTCAGCATCATGTGGACCAAGCAGAAAGTGACATTGCTAAAGGAAAGCATGGACTGTGCACTTTCATTGGCCTTTAAGGGAATTGGTTGAGTGTCCCATACTGTTTGCATTTTGGATCATACAGATTTTCTTGGCAACCCTTATATGTTTATAGTTTTTGTGTTTGATCTTTGTATAGCACTGTCTACATCATTTGTCCAGTTGGGAGTTAGGGTGCTACACATAAGAGGTACTTTCAACCCAGTAAAGAAAGGGGAAGAGGTGGAGCAGACACATTTTCTTGGGACAGCAGAATGAGACAGCCTTCTTTAGGGAGATGTTGGTGTCCACGGAGGACTGTTGGACTTTACACTACTTAGTTGCATATAGGGGTAAAGAAGCCTCACTAGAAAGATGATAGTAGTCCCTTCCCTTTAAAATAAAGGCCTTATTCATAACCAATGGAGTACATGAAACCCTTTTCATTTAAATAGAGGAGGTATCTTCTCCAGTTGGTTGGACATACACAACTGAGTAACTTGTGGGGCTCTTTTTCAGCACCTATACCTCTTCTTTCTCATGCTGCTGAATTAAGACCTCATACTCATATACATTCATATTGATGGCCCTAACACCTTGGATGTCAACCAATCCAGCTCTAGTCAAGCTGACAGCACTCTTATTATTATTATTATTATTAATAATAATAATAATAATAATAATATCTTTCCAGTACTCAGTATTGTCAGTAGACAGTATTGTCTAACTGTGTATAGTTTGGCATTGGAAATTTTCATCCTGTGTGAGTTATTCAATGGTCAGTAGCAACTAGATCCATCCTTTATTAGACATGATGTATTATTATTAATGTGTATTTTTATAATGCCAACATATTCAACAGTGCTGTACAATAAATGGGTTTATACAAAGCACATACAGAATTACATACATACGACTAGTAAACAATACAAAAGGCGAAGAAGGCCCTGCCCAAAAGAGCTTACAATCTAAAAGAAGAAGGGGTTGTGACATGTATTTGTGAATCAGGTTGTTTTTGATATAATGATGCTTGGGTACTTACCTATGGCCACAACCTGTGTGCTGATCTTAACCTACATATTTAAAGTACATCAGGCACAACTTCTTTATACAATATATTGAACTGATGATCCTTCTCATGATCATAGTACAAACTCTCTAAAGTCAATGTATATTTCATTCTTTTCAGGTCCCCCTGGGTCCAAAGGAGATCAAGGCCATGAAGGAATGGAAGGTGTACCTGGAGTACCAGGCCTACCTGGGTTACAAGGTACATTTTACAATCAAAATTTAAATGACAGTGAAGAGCAACTCCCTGTTTTTATGTTGAATTTTACAAACTAGCAGCGACCTGTAGCCAATAGGTGTGTCACTTGCCTACAAGTCTACTCACCTGTTCTTTGACTGAAGCATTTATGTATAAGATTAGTCTGCCTGCTCTTCCCACCCACAACCATTGACTGCCGGCTTCTAACCTGTTTTATAGGCTTTCGCCCTTTTTTAATGTTATCATCAGGGTTGGTTGGCACTGGTCTATTAATGGAAGACTGAGGTAGGGTGCAAGCGGGTGAGGTTAAAGTTTTTCATGTGTAATAAAAAACCTTAGAAGAGAATAAAAACAATAAATACAAAAATTAGGTTCAAACCACAGTGTAACACTTCTGTCTTCCAAAATC
>CM044439.1:172007395-172019642 GCA_024363595.1 Xenopus borealis | reverse complement strand
TCCCCCTCTTTGAGGCACGATCAGCAACAAAAGTTCCTTGTTTGGAAATCTGTTGAATTAAAGTTTTTCATGTTCTGGTCTGGTATAAGTCTAGAAGAAACCCTGAGTGCTGGATAATTGCATAACAATGTGGAAATATGGATATTGTGTTAAAGTTCCACTATTTTTTATCAGCTGTGAGTTTCCTATTTAAGGCCTACATGGTACTAAGCACAGCAATTTGCTCTACTGTCCTCATCTTGTCTTCTTATCACTTTTCTTTTTTACTATGTTTAACTGACCTTAAAGGAAAACTATACCCCCCAGACAATGTAGGTCTTCATAAAAAGATATAACCTAAAACAACCCATATGTAAAACCCTGCTTCATGTAAATAAACCATTTTCATAATAATACACTTTTTTGGTAGCATGTGCCAAATAAGGACGGCCTCCTGGGATCGTATGATTCAACGGTGCACACAAACATACCAAACTATAAAGTTAGGTCACATGAGCCAATTAACAGACAGAGGTGTGTCTTTTGCTTCCACACTTCTTCCTGTTACAGTTAGAGTTGAAATATTTCTGGTCAGGTGATCTCTGAGGCAGCACACAGACCATCACCAAATGGGGGTTCAAGGCAAGAAATGTAAAAAGCAATATTTACATCGATATATATTCCAGTTTGGTAAGATTCTTTAATATACCACTTAATAATTTGTCCTCCTGTCTTTATTTTATCCTAGTATTGACATCATACCCTACTGTCTTTTTTTTGTCCTAGTATTGACATCATACACTACTATCTTTATTTTGTCCTAGTGCTGAGATCATGCCCTACTGTCTTTATTTTGTCCTAGTGTTGACATCATGCCCTATTTTCTTTATTTTTTCCTAGTGGTGACATCATGCCCAAATGTCTTAATTTGTCCTAGTGTTGACATCATGCCCTATTGTCTTTATTTTTTCCTAGTGTTGTCATCATGCACTGCTATCTTTATTTGTCCTAGTGCTGACATCATGTCCTACTGTCTTTATTTTGTCCTAGTGCTGACATCATGTCCTATTGTCTTTATTTTGTCCTAGTGTTGACATCATGCCATACTGTCTTTATTTTGTCCTAGTATTGACATCATGCCCTATTGTCTTTATTTTGTCCTAGTGTTGACATCATGTCATACTGTCTTTATGTTGTCCTAGTATTGACATCATGACCTACTGTATTTATTTTGTCCTAGTGTTGATATCATGCCCTATTGTTTTTATTTTCTCATAGTGGTGACATCATGCCAACTGTCTTTATTTTGTCCTAGTGTTGATATCATGCCCTATTGTTTTTATTTTCTCATAGTGGTGACATCATGCCAACTGTCTTTATTTTGTCCTAGTGTTGATATCATGCCCTATTGTCTTTATTTCCTCCTAGTGGTGACATCATGCCCTATTGTCTTTATTTTGTCCTAGTGTTGACATCATGCTCTACTATCTTTATTTTGTCCTAGTGGTGACATCATGTCCTACTGTCTTTATTTTGTCCTAGTGGTGACAGCATGCCCTACTGTCTTTATTTTGTCCTAGTGTTGATATCATGCCCTACTGTCTTTATTTTGTCCTAGTGTTGACATCATGCTCTACTATCTTTATTTTGTCCTAGTGCTGACATCATGTCCTACTGTCTTTATTTTGTCCTAGTGGTGACATCATGCCCTATTGTCTTTATTTTGTCCTAGTGTTGACATCATGCTCTACTATCTTTATTTTGTCCTAGTTCTGTCATCATGCCCTGCTGTCTTTATTTTGTCCTAGTGTTGACATCATGCCCTACTGTCTTTATTTTGTCCTAGTGCTGACATCATGCCCTACTGTCTTTATTTTGTCCTAGTGTTGACATCATGCCCTACTGTCTTTATTTTGTCCTAGTGCTGACATCATGCCCTACTGTCTTTATTTTGTTATGCTGTCCCTACATTGCACTACTGCCTTCATCTTCTTCTACTTTCTCCATCTTGCACTACTGTCTCTGTATTGTCCTGCTCTCTATTTCTTGCCCTGTTGTCCTGATTTTTCTCTCCTTCTTTTGCTCTACTGCGCAATCTTGTTCAGCTATGGTCCTTATTATTCATTTTCCTGCCTATAAGTGGTGCTGGTGGGGCCAAGTGATGGTGGAGCAGCAGGACAGCAAAGCCTATTTAGACAACTATTCAGTCTTTATTTATTTTCGAGCCAACATCAAGGCCCTTATTTGGCTGAAGTGAATAATTGCCAGTCAGTTGTAATGTTGTATTAGTAACATTATTATGATTCTGAACTCAGCAAATCCCCTCCATCTGTCAAACCTGTTCAATTCTGTTCCATTACAGAACGACTGGTGCATTACCCACCCCTCTATTTTCATATTTTGCACATTAGAACAATGACTGTAATCCCCAAAGTGTTTCCACATGTGAGTGATTGGTGGATAATAATCCATATCAGATTCTCTGCACAGACATAAATCATTTATCCTCCCTGTGCTCTACTGGCCTTTATCCTGCCCAGAGAATGTGCCTTGGAGAAGCTAACGGGAGTGAGAGAATCAGTGACCCAGCAACGTCAGCCACTTAGATGTTCTAGGGCTCATTTACCAAAGCTGCTGAGAGAATAACTTTATAGTTACAGAGCAATTTGCCATGTGTGTTACCCACAATGCACCACTGACATTTGAACACTATTTAGTTGGCGCAAGTACCTTGAAATTACTGTGACTCAACCACATTCAAGGCTATGATATCTGCCAGTGCCAATGTGTTAGGGATTTAAGGGGAAAACCCAAGTGATCAGGGACGGATTTGCATAGCAGGTGCCCCTAGGCCCATTGCTGTTCGTCACCCCCATACTCTGCCCTTTATTCACAAATTTTTATCATCAGGTCCAGATAGGGTTGCCACCTTTTCTTGAAAAAAATACCGCCCTTCCTATATATTTTTCTTTTTTCCTATTAATAACATTGGGATCAACCATCAAAAATACTGGCCAGACCGGTAAAATACCAGCCAGGTGGCAACCCTAGGTCCAGGGAAATGGGAATTGTGCATGGGAAATTTAAAAAACTATAGTATCTCCTGCGTATCCCCAGTGTTTTTGAACCAATGTAGGTGTGGGTGGGCAGCATGCCGCCCCCTTAAATCCTGTCACCCTAGGCCCGGGCCTAGGTGGCCTTTCCACAAATCCGGGCCTGCAAGTGATAGGGGAATAGGATAATGGGGAGTCTTTCAGGCAAGGAGCTGTTTGGAAACAAACTGGACAGACTAGAGTGGGACAGAACAGGTAAAAAAAGTATTGCAGCAGGAACTGGACTGGAACAAGAACAGGACCAACGCAATTAGGGTAATTACAAGGAAAAGATAGAGCAAGAGGCAGCTCGCAGTAATCAAAACTACTTTAAACTTCAGGCAAGGAGATGAGGTTAAATAGGACAGCAAACTGGTATATATATTTAAGTAAATATTGCCTTTTTACATCTCTTGCCTTGAACCCCCATTGGGTGATGGTCTGTGTGCTGCCTCAGAGATCACCTGACCAGAAATATTTCAACTCTAACTGTAACAGGAAGAAGTGTTGAAGCAAAAGACACACCTCTGTCTGTTAATTGGCTCATGTGACCTAACTTTATAGTTTGTTTGGTATGTTTGTGTGCACCGTTGGATCCTAGGATCCCAGGAGGCCGTCCTTATTTTTTAAAATGGCAATTTTCTATTTATGATTACCCAATGGCACATGCTACTAAAAAAGTTTATTATTATGACAATGGTTTATTTACATGAAGCAGGGTTTTACATATGAGTTGTTTTATGCAAGATCTGTTTATAGAGACCTACATTGTTCGGGGGGTATAGTTTTCCTTTAAGTTAATGTCAGATGACCCCCATCTATGTTAAAAGGTGGGGGGAATACACTAAGTGGGACATTCACTAAGATCCGAAGAAATGCCAGCGCAAGCTTCGCTAGCGTTCGCCGCACTTCGCCAGGCGAATTTTCACCAGCGCTACGCAAATTCACTAAAGGGCGAAGTTACGCTCAGGTCAGCGAACGGTAGCGAATTACAAAATATAATAGAAGTGTATGTTACAGCCACTACACAAGCCCAGGAAACCTTTAATCAAAATAATAAAGTTGTCCTATTGCCCTACATGTGCCCCCTGTATAGTTGTGTGCCCCCCCAAAAATCAATCTTTTTCAGACTATCACCCACAATGGTAAAATACGCTGCAGCGTTTTTTTGGACTTAGAAAAAATTTGACATTTTTTTTTCAACCTCCTATCTATTGTATTGCACTTCGCCTGGTCTGAGCTGGCGAAGTTACGTCTAGCGTAAGTGCTAACGAACAGCAAAAAGTTGATCTTAGTGAATTTGCGTAATTACGATCCTTCGCCAGTGCGCAACTACCCCTGTAAAGGGTGCGAAGTTGCGCAAGTCTATCTACTTCGCTAGCGTAAATTCGCCAGAGACGGTGTTAGTGAATTTGCGAAGTTACGATTTGACGTCACGCTGGCGAATTTGCGCTAGCGTTAGCCGCTTTGCGCTTTAGTGAATCTTCCCCTTTGTCTCTTGGATATTATCCTAGAAAAGGGAGTGATGTAGAACCAGACCTAAGACAGTAAAGGTTGTTCTTTACAGTGATTAATAAGGGAAATCAGGCTAAGCATCTGGTATGCTGAAGAGAAGTCTGGGAATTTAAGTTCTGATGGCACCCAAGTGCCACCCAAGTTCTGCTGCTGAGGGACCTGTACCCACACCATAGCTAAAGCATAGTATGCTGTCTCTGCATGCCCTAAAGACAATGAACATATGTTTACAAGATCCGGTAGTAAAAATCAGCAACAAATTAGGGAAAGTGCCAAAGCGCAGCTGGTGGTTCCTGGTGAGATTCCAGTAACAGCAGGAGAGGCTAAGTACAAATCTACCCTCAAGTCATCTCTCTAACTGGCCTTGAGCTGAGAGAGAACTCAAAGACTTTGGGTCCATTGTCTAACACATAGGGGAAAATTCACTAACGTGCGAAGCGTCTAACGCTGGCTAACTTCGCAAATTCACTAACACCGGCTCTGGCGAATTTATGCTAGTGAAGTAGATAGACTTGCGCAACTTCGCATCCTTACGCCAGGCGAATTAGCGCACTGACGAAGGATCGTAATTACTCAAATTCACTAAGATCAACTTTTTGCTGAACGTTAGCACTTACGATAGACGTTACTTCGCCTGGCGAAGTTCAATACAATAGATAGGAGGTTGGAAAAAAAAATGGAAAATTTTTCTAAGTCCCAAAAAAACGCTGTGGCGTGTTTTACCATTGTGGGTGATAGTCTGAAAAACATCGTTTTTTTGGGGGGGTTACTCTCCTTCACCCCTACATGTAGGGCAATAGGACAACTTATTAAAGGTTTCCTGGGCTTGTGTAGTGCAACATAGTGGCTGTAACATATACTTCTATTATATTTTGAAATTTGCGCCGTATGCAAATTAGGCTTCGGTAGCGTAATTGCGCTATGTCTAGCGAAGTAACACTAGCGTAAATACGCTACCGTTCACCAACCTGAGCGTAAATTCGCACTTTAGTGAATTTGCGTAGCGCTGGCGAAAATTTGCCTAGTGAAGTACGGCGAACCCTAGCGAAGCCCGCGCTGGCGTTTTTTCAGATCTTAGTGAATTTGCCACATAGAATCTGACTTAAGATTTGCACCATTTGATCCAACAAATCTACTCTAGGGGGCAAATTTACTAAAATTCACCCAAAAATCCCTCGAATCTATTCAATATTCTATAAGCATTCGACTATCAACTGCTTATCGAATAGTTTTAGGCTATTTTTTCCTAGATATTCGATTTCTCGATGAAATCGTACAATTGAATACCGATCGTTTGATTTAAAAAAAAAATGGTACTTTTTCCTTCGATCCTCCAAAAAAATTGTACGAATCGAACGATTGAGGCATTCAATCATACGAATGGTATTCATGCAGGTGTTTGCAAAAGAAGTGTATGGGGGGATTCCCATAGGCTTCTATTTGTATTCGGTAGGTTCAATCTGGAGAAGTAGGCATTCGAATAACTTTTAAAGTTAAAGTCCTTCGATCATCGAATGGTCGAATGATCGAATATCCGATCATTCGATCTATTTGATAATTCGAATTTTCGGTATTCCATGATGATCGAAGTGGCCAAATTTGCATATTCGATCCTCTGAAAAAATCGTACGATCGGTATTCGATCTCTTCACGTGAATTTTGTAAATTTGCCCCTAAGAGTTTCATACATGGCAGTTCCCAGACATTATACTGGAAGGTTAACTTCATGAACCCAAGTTTTAAACCACAAATGGTGAGGATCTCCTTCCACTGAAGGTTTGGGGCATTTTTATGATCCCTCCTTAGGGCTAGGGCTTATGTTTTATTACATCTGGACCTTAAGCAGAATTTGGGAAGTTTTATTTCTTTCTTTCCTGGGTGTAGTTTTCTCCCGAAAATGGAAATACTTTCTTCTCTTATTTTCCAACTGGATCCCTGGACTATCTACCTGCTGGAAGCGCAACAGGTAGAGTTTATGGGGGAAATTCACTAAAGCGCGAAGCGTCTAACGCTAGCGCTAATTCACCAGCGTGACATCAAATCGTAACTTCGCAAATTCACTAACACTGACTCTGGCGAATTTTTCGCTAGCAAAGTAGATAGACTAGCGCAACTTCGCACCCTTACCCCAGGCGAAGTTGCGCACTGACGAAGGATCGTAATTACGCAAATTCACTAAGATGAACATTTTACTGAGCGTTACCACTTATGCTAGAAGTTACTTCGCCAGGTCAGACTTGGCGAAGTTCAATACAATAGATTTGGAATTTTTTTCTAAGTCCCAAAAAACCCTGGTGTGTTTTACCTTTCTAGGGTGATAGTCTGAAAAAGAGCAACATTTTTTTGGGGGGGTTACCCTCCTTCCCCCCTAAATTTCCTAACATATGGCAACACAACTATACAGGGGGCACATGTTTAAGGCAATAGGACAACTTATTTTTATCTATTAAAGGTTTCCTGGGCTTGTGTAGTGCAAAGACTTTGAAATTCGCGCCGTATGCAAATTAGGCATCGCTAGCGTAAATGTGCTTTGCCTGGTGAAGTAAGACTAGCGCAACTACGCTACCTTTCGCCGACCTTATCGTAACTTCGCACTTTAGTGAGTTTGCGTAGTGCTGGCAAAAATTCGATTGGCGAAGTGCGCCAAACGTTAACAAAGGCAACGCTAGCGAATTTTCACCACTTAGTGAATTTCCCCCAATGTCTCAAGTGCAATTTCATGCTGGAATATGAACTAAACTTTATAAACTAAACTGTGTTGCACAGCAGTTGACTGTAACTATGTTTTAAGGCTCTGTGAGCTGTTGGTAGAGATTCCAATTGTATGTGCTTTGACACAAGAATAAAGTTTGTACCTTCTCCATAATTACACAAGCACAACTCTAAAATGCATTGACAGGAATAGGTATGAGACAGTATTTATGCATTATTTTCAAAGGTTGAAGTCTAAATAACAAGACCAGATCTTAAACCTGGCCAAATGTCCAATTTCCATTGTCTAATCTGTTTCTCCTATGTGTTCCAGGAGGGTCTGGTCCGGTGGGATTACCTGGGCTCAAAGGAGATCAAGGAGAAATTGGTCCACCTGGAATTATGGGATTACGTGGTTTCAAAGGTAATAATTGTGATGAAGCCTTGTGTAGTGTCTGGTATAAAATCATAGCTGATGGTGCTGGAAGGAGGATGGGATGGGTTCATCATCATCATCATCATCAGTTGGTTAAGGTCAGGGTAAAGGGTGGAATGATGTAGGAACCATTTACTAACGGGGTAATAGAATTTCTTACCCAAATTAAATTATATTTAATTAAAAAGATGCCCTCATTGGGCTCATTTCTAAGTGGAATGGCTCAGGCTGCTTTAGAACCGACACTGAGTGGCTGCTGGCATTTATCTCAATGGAACAACTGGCTTCAATATAAAAATATCATCCCTTTCTCTTTCAACACTGGAAAGATCTTGATCCAAGTGGATATCAGCTGAACGCTGTCTGGAATTCATTCTCAACATTCTCTGATTATGGCAAAATTAGACCTAATTGTTTTTTCAGTCCACGGAATAGTACTTGGCTTATATGAAATTGAATTTGATGGGATTTCAGCACTATAAAAACTGTTGGACTGTATTATGTTGGACTGCTGAGGATTTTGGAGACCCCCCTCCTCTAATCCATTAGCAGTATATTGTAGCCATCAAATGCTTCTCACACAGGCAGATAATAAGGCTTGTTTACTATGGCTAGAGGTAGAGCTGTTGGAGGGTATCCATACATTTAGCACTTGCCCCCCAACCAAATTGAGAATCTAATGTAAGGCAAAGAGTGCAGCACTACAGACGCCCATTGTGTGCCCAAAACTACCTGTCTAGTATGCAATGCTCCCAATCACAGTGAGAGGTAAAACAATTCTAAGGGATCCAGGCTCTATGAGTATCTCATAAAGTAAATTGCTGTTCTCTAAAGAAAAAAGTAAATAGCCAACTCTAAAGTTCTTTCAGACAGTGGATCCAGGTATATCAGGGAGAGCAAATAGACATTCTTAAAACTAACTCCAAAGAGGCTTCAGGCTGTAGATCCAGGAATATCTAGGAAAGGACAAAGGCATTCTCTACAAATCTCACTTGTAATGGCCTTCAGATTGGGCTCCAGGAATATCTATGAAAGCAAATAGGCATTGCTCAGAAACCTTACATGAAATGGCCTTCTTGCTGAGAGTCCAGGAATACTTCCACTTGGCACGCACACCAACGACTCAGACAGATGCGGTGAATAAAAGGCTTTTTATTTCCCAAAAATCAGCTCTCCCAACGCGTTTCGTGTGACACACGAAACGCGTTGGGAGAGCTGATTTTTGGGAAATAAAAAGCCTTTTATTCACCGCATCTGTCTGAGTCGTTGGTGTGCGTGCCAAGTGGAAGTTTTGCTGACAATTTCTCCCTCAAGCTGCGGGTTCGGGGCAGAGCACCCGGGCCAGACTAAAGGAGCGGTGAGTAGCCTGCAACTGCATGGTGTTTATTTTGAAGAAAATTTGTGGAAGCGATAGGTCCGGGGCGATTGCACCAGGGCCCACCTGAATTAAGGGTGAGCACCGTGGGTTAAGGACGGGGAGTCACACCTGCGGTCCTTTCATTAAATAAGGACTGGAGCTTACTATAAACCAATTATAAAACGAGAGTCCAGGAATATCTAGAAGAGCAAGCTAGCATTCTCCCCAAATCTAATGTGAACTGGTCTTTACCTAGACCCTGCACCCACTGAAAATTCCTTTGAATGTGTATAACTTCTTTTGGAAAGACTCCTGTTGAGCCTGCAGTGAATGATAGCCCTCCGACAGAAAATGATGTATTGTTTTTTTTTTTTACATTTTTAATACTATAACTGTTACTCTTTTCTCTTTCTGTCTTCGAATCCTCATTAATACCCATTTGCACTTCTCATTTCAGTAACAGGATATGCTGTTTCTTAAAAAAAAGCCAGTTTTTATGGAAATTAGCAAAAATTACCTAAAAACAGATTGCCCAGCCAAGATTTCTTGGTAGCCAGGAATTTGACTTCATCCAGGATGGAATTTGGCTCAGCACGTTTATATTAAGTGAGGTCTTCCGTTAGGGGCATCAGTTATTGGTGATGGTGACATGTTGTTTCTTGCTCACTGTTTATCCTTTAATATCTCATCCAAAAATCTTTATATGCTTGATTATTTGTTCTTTAGCAACGTGTGTTGTCAGAATGGATTAGTATCTTGGATATTTTGTCCCACATGTGTACCATAATTTTCAACTGTTTTATTTTGCACATATACTATATTTAGGTTGGCCTAGGAGCCTGGGCCTTGCCTTTACTGGCTACAGCAGGACTTTATTTTGAAGTAGGAATTGAGTCTGAATTGATGTTCAGTTGTTCCTTATTCATTACATTTTATATGGCCTCTAGTTTTTATATATTTAAGTTATTTAACTTTAGGAAGAGTAGCAGGAAGGGAGAAGGCAACAAGCAAGAAGAAATTGGGAATGGTGAACTGAATAGACCTTTATTATAATGTATATTTGCTCAGTAATTGTTGTCACCTTTCCCCAGTGGACCTCCAAGGTTGGTTTCAGGTGGATGAGATGGTAACATTAGATATAAATGCTGACAATAGAACAAGACAGAGACAGTAGGACCAGACCATGACAGAAGAACAAGATAAAAATGGTAAAGCAAAATAGATACAGTAAGACACTAACATCTATCACTGGTGCTCCACCCTCTGTTCTTCATCTGTTTTTAAAACATGTCTCCCAGGACACAGAGTTGAACCTTGGAGGTCATGTGATGCCTCTATAAAGGGACAAAGCTGTGTGAAATGTCATCAAATGTGAGGGGAAGTCATCTTCTGAAAGTCTCAGAAGCCTGTCCCTCCCTCTAGTGAATGAGAAACAGCCAGAAGAGTGCGTTGTGTTGAGATCCTGTCTATATAGTATAGGTAGCACAGGTAGTGTAGGTAGCACAATATATTGAGGCTCCATTGAAAACAGAGTGGGGTTGTCCCCTTGGGTCAGTTTATGGAAGAGGTTCACAGTCCCTCTAATGTTTGACTAGAGGTTGTGTTATCTCTGCGAAATTTCTGATGCTCTAATTGTCTACAGAGCTTGGTTTTTGTTCTTTCAATGTTGTATTTTTAAGGGAATAGACCAAAAGTATCTTATGAAGTGTTATTTTTCTTTTAAGTTTAACCTAATCCCAACCTTTAGCTGAGAAACATGACACCAGCATGCCCAGCAAATAAGGAAATGTTTCTTTTGGTGTTTGGTTTGTAGCCCAGTTGCTCTGAGCAAGACCAATCCATTCTCTATTGTTCAGCCCATTCTGTCTCCACATTAATGGAGGTGATTTCAAAACCATCCCAGGGAAACTGGTGTCGCAGTATGAATTAATGGAAATTCCAGTTGAATCCTACACTCTGGTCATTGCCAAAGGAAGGAGAACATTGTCTGAAAGGATACCTGAGAGGGAACATAAACATACCAATGGCTGGCTGCTTGGAGTCATCTTGGTCTTTGCAGGGAGCCTCGCAGACAAAAACAAGAAACCAATATTGCCCGTGCCAAAGTCTCATAACAAAAGTCCCTTTCATGGACACCAGTGGCATCATTTCTAATGATATTCTTCTTTAAAACATAACTAAACATAATGTTACCTGACCCGTCTCCTCACTATCAACAACATCACTCTGAAACTGATCTCCAGTTGAGTCTCCTGCTGTTTTTGACTTCATCTACAATATATTTTAACACACCCATGCTGGCTTCACCTGTGGAGTATGCACTAGCCTGGTCTCCAGCCAAAAAGTTTGTGGCACATTCCACTGTAGTCAAAGGGAGTTGACCAACTGAGATGTTTCATTGTCTCTACCTATAAACGATTGATGCAGAAAAGCGCAAAGGGCTCTCCTACACACTGATGGGACTAGTTACAGGGACAATGATTCATTGCTCTAGTGACCCACAGCAGACCCCTTATCCAGACTGATATTGATACTGAAACCATCTACTCACCAGAAGTATGAGACCTACCATCCAATATATTGTAGGTGATGGTCCTGCTTGGTGTCACAATGATATAGGGGATACCTTTCTACTTCAACAAAAAAAAGATTTGTTTTTGGTTCAGAGGCAGGTGGTTCTAATTACAGGGCAGTTCCAGCCTGACTGCAGTAGAAGCAGAACTATACATTTATAACATGAAGGAATTTATTTCACTTGTGGGGAAGCAGGCATGCTGGTAATTGCTTGTTAGTGCCGTATTCGAAAAAACCAGAGACATTACCAGACCCTTTCCTGGGACGGTTTTATTTCTGCATGACTGGAGGTTGTCACACACTTCATTAAAAGCCAAAGGCAATCCCAGCCCCTAATAATTACCTGGGGAGAGGCCAATGTTTTCCAGTATCTCCACACAAAAATACATAATCACTTGTGTAGTGTGGCATGGCACCTGAGTGTAGGTATCAGAAGACAGACATATATTTGAATTAACTTTCATTTTTGGTAAACCAAGGAATAAAACACATCGCTATTTGGCTCTATATCTCCTACTGTATCATTTTACTACTGTATCATTATACCAAAGACTATTATCCACTGTTACTATAGACACCATCTCTCCCTACTATACCTGCTAT
>CM044439.1:171969931-171981884 GCA_024363595.1 Xenopus borealis | reverse complement strand
AGGGGCTATCCTAGACACTATTTACTCTAGGAACATAAGGTAGGGGCTATCCTAGACACTCCACCGTTCCTCTGTTTTCACACTACTCACATTCAATCCTCTCTTAAACATTTCTCTCCTGCTTGTCCTTCTCTCTGAAATTCCATCCCAACTTGCCTCCAGCCCCTAGAGCTCAGGTCCTACCTTTTGGAGCAGCAGCATGGTTGTCCAGTCTTGGAACTTTTTTCCTACTGCTTCAAACATTGTGCTTAGCACAACTTGCTACCAATTTGTGCCTGTAAATGACCCACCCACTTAGATTGGAAGCTCTGCAGAACCAGGACCTCTAGGAGAGTTTGAAATGTGTTTTATAGTCTAATTATAAGTTATGTACAAACCGCAAATTTATTTGGTCAGGCTTTTTAGGGCAAAAATTTAATTTTTTTGTGGAAAAAAAACTTGTTTTTGTCAAGATTTATTCTACCCTGATGCTGCAAGAAGCCCAAATTCCCCTTCTCAGACCTGTTGAGGGGACATATAAATCAATTGGAGAGGCACGAATCTCTCAATTGAAGTTATTGTGGTTTGCACTGGGTTTAGCCCCAAAATCTCAGAAAAATTTCAAATTTAAAAATGCTAATTAATTTTTTTCCCTGATTAATTAGCATTTTTAAATTGATTCATAAATAAGGTCAAATCGGCATGGGGGTTTGTTCATGATTTTATTAAAATAATTAGATAAATTCAGAGTTTTGTAAAGAATCCCCTAAATGTACCTGTTTTTGCTATTCTGAAGGTGAATAAATAGGACCTTATTAGTTTACAGCCGCTATATGTCTGCCAAACAGTAAAACAGAATCCCTCCAGATCCCTAAAATAGAAAACACGTGGAGCTCAATAAATCATTTGCTGTTGTTCTTTTCCATTAGCCGTGTATAAATGATATTGGAATAGGATAAACATATTCCCTGCCGGCACTTCGTGGTTCTATCGCTTTCTATTTTTATTTGTTTTATTCATTGAGCGCGTGTTTATATGCCGGGAAATTACAGGAATGCGCAATCCACGGTCCCGTTGCTGATAAATATATTGCCATTAACCTTGCTGGGAGGCGCCGGGAATAACTAATAACATCTGTGGAGTTGGATCTCACCAACTGGGTCTCTGTTTGTGCAATCAGTCTGTTCAATCAATAGGTGTAATTATTGGGTAGAAGGGGCACTGTTAGCATGAAATCCTCAGGGTATGTGTATGATGACTATGGGAGTGTTTCGATATGATGTAAGGGCTTATTAATTAACAGAGACACTTGGGCAGGGCTACACTACTCTTTGAAATGGGCCAGATTAAAGGAGAAGAAAAGTCTATTAATTATCCTGCTCCCTGCTGTCTTCCTTATCTTCCTAAGTTAAGAAACACAATGGGAAAGAGGACCCTGCCCTGTAGAGCTTACAGTCTAAGTGGGTGGGTATTTTACAGACTTACAAGGGAGGAGGATAACCAGTGCTACAAGTTAACATGGCTGAGGCATTGCTCCATAAATCCCTGACAGAATCAGATTTTGAATCAGTGCTCAAATAGGTAGCCTTTGGGTTAAGTTGTGAAGAGACTGAGGTAGGATCCTTTAAGGAGGAATTCGGGGATAAGATTTAAAAGGGAAGGAGAATTTAGCATGGCGATTGATGCTATGGAACCCTAAAGCTACTCCCACCCTGAATGTTGTGCTAATTCAAGGGTTCCCACAGCAGACTAAGTCAATAGGTTCAAATAATTGCTCTAAAAATATCACATGTTAATGACGATTTAACTCTGAACACTGTAAGTGATGCATCTAACGCTTGCACCTGATTCACATGCGTTTGTTATGAGGCATCACTGCACTGCATTCAGAAACAATCCTTGTAATGAGGTGCAGAGGAATTCAAAATTATTTTAATAAACCCACATTGTTTTACTATTGATACTGAAACTATTGAAAAACCTTTTGGAATTACTCTTTGCAGGTGAAGCAATCAGTTCCTCATTTTCAACATTTTCTTTCTTATTTATTTATACTTATTGTATTACACACATCACAGATTCGAAGTATATGTCCATTCTAATTTCTTCTTCTTTCTTGTTAGCCCCCAAGTTAAGCCACAAGTAATGCTTTTACTTTTCGTGGGAATATATTCAGACAACCATTCTTTTAGGTGAAAACGTTATGTCCCAGATTTACATCTGAAAGCCCATTTTGTGACAAATAAAACTAAGATATAGTGTGAAAGTGCCAGAAAGACAAACATAATTGCCGGCAAACAGGTGGGGTTTAAAAGCCCCTCCAGGTTTTCCTAAGGACAAGTAGAACGCTATACACGACCAAACTGCGGTGTGCTTTGAGACGAGCTCTCTGAAGCTAAGACAAGACAGTTTTATTGGTCCCAATGAGACCCCAAATATAATCTGCTTTTATTAGCTGTTAGCGAATGTAAAGATGTAAAAATATTGGCAGAACAATTTGTTGATCCAACAGGACACTGTTTACGGAATCACCGACTGGTGCAGAATGGAAAGGACTTGTGATGGCCTCAGCTCATTGCTGTATAATTCTCAAAGTCAAGCTGTTATTCTAACAAATGGATAATAGCTCCCGGGACTGGCCTGTTACTTACAATCTGCAGAACTCATTAATCAGCTCCTGGGGCTGGCACATGAAATACAGCAAAAACCGCTTCACTCATTAATAAGCTGAGTGCGAGATGGGTCCTCCAATCTCCATTCATGGTTTGGGTGTATGTAGCGAATGTTGTAAAGAGTATCATTATCAGAGGGTGTCTCTATAACGGTGCTGGTTGTGAAAGTGCATAGGAACCTACCAGTCTGAATAAGTTACAAACTACAGGGGGAGTTGATTTTGTTTGGGCTTCTTTGAAAATAATGAAACAGACTGGATATCGTGTCCATTAGCTCATCTAGTATTGTTTTGTTATATGCACATTGCCTTGTTGTGTTCCTTATATTAAGGTTTCAGTTATCACTATTTCTATTACTAGTGAAACGCCCATGGTGTATCACTTGGAATCCTTTAGGTGGGGTAACTAGACAATTAGTTACCAGGTTTCCCAGTCTCTCCCACCAATAGCATGGTGGGTTCCCAGGACTCATTGCCATTAGGTAGGTTCCAGGTGTATAATGGAGTAGGTTACATTTATTAGCAGTAAAACAGTGACCCATTATCTTACAAACTACATTATTGCTCTCCATTAGTTAATAGACATTTACTAAACACACAAACTTCCATTTTCTGAGGCCCAGCCCACCACTGGGACAAAGTGGGCTCACTTCTCTACCTCTAGCTTTACTGGGGGACCAGCTTTGCCTTGTAAACAACAAAGCACAGAAAGGAGGATTGGGTGAGATTTCTGTACCCCAAGCTTTAGTTTTTCTGCTAGACCTACTGAAAGAGTTTTCTTCTGGGTTTTAACTACTCTTTAAAGGGAAAGGTGGTAGTGGAGGAGGACAGAGGGTCTATTTTCTATGGGGTCCCAGCCTCCAGATATCTAATTCTAATTTGGAAATCCATAAACCCACCTGGGACACTTGTTTATATATTTCACTTTGATCCAGGACAGACCTGCACTCACTTTATCTCTGCTTTTTGGGCATCATCTAACTTGTTGGCTACTTAATGTGGGGATTTACTACATTATTTATATACATGAAGGTTGCCCTTTTCACAACCATGGAGGGTGGTACACACTCAGTGATATCAACTTTATTTCAAGTGCCTCTTATGGAGGTGTAGCATAGGTGTAGGGATATGGTTCTGAAGTTTGCCCATTGTTGGCCGATGTTGGTTTCAAGAGTACATTTGGCACTCCATGGAAATCACTGTGATTCTATGGTGACCAGGGGTGTAGGTCAACCTCCCTTCTCCAGCTCAGCAATCTTGCTCTAGGACCTAGAATCTACAGCCTGAATCTGAGGTATGAACAATGCAGGGGGCAGTTAATCTCTATTCTGAAGCATACACAAAGGTAAAGAATCAAAGCAGCTAGACTGGAGGGCCACACAAAGGGTGCCACGGTCCTGCAGTTGGGCAGCGCTGCTCTAGGTTATGTAGAATGTATGGAGTTTTTCCAGGCTTTACTTCCTTATCTATAAAGATACTCAAAATATAGCCAGCATTACAATCAGTGGAAATACTGTGGCCCAATTCTGTCTGCCTGGTGCTGATCGCTTCCTCCTATTTTCAAATATTGGACCTTGGCCATGGATCATGGTCACATTGTCTCTGACAGGCGTCTCAGGTCAGCTTTCCTGCAGCCAAAAACATGAAAGAATTTGTTCTGTTGCTTTCTTATTCCTGTCAAAATATAAACATGCCATCTAATTCCAATGAAATTATTTGTTTTGAAGGTGCCGACCCATCCAATTGCAGTGATTGGCCGGGGAGACAAACATTGTTCTACAAAACCGGTCACCTGGCAGGAACACTTGATTAAATAATGATGTTACCTTGTTGATTTAGCATTTAGTTAACAACATCACTATTATATTGAAATGGTTCAAACTTCTTTATACGCCCCGGGCAGCTACAAACCGACAATACATCCGGACTGTAAGATATAGGAACGCTAAGAACCACAGACAGATAAAGTCACATCCTCTTTTCTTATTTTCACTTTAAGGCAGAACTAACCCAGCGCTCACCTCTTGTTACATTTCATTTGTGCATTAAGGGAAACAAGAAGTCTTTGTCCAATTAGAAGAAAGTCACAATGGGATCTGCGCTTATTAATCTTCTTATAAAGGCGGTCAATTAAAACCCACTCGCTATGTCAGTTCCGACTTCAAAAACAATTTCATTTGGGCTTTAGCCTTTGCCAAGTGCCTTAATTGCTCTGATTCCACATGCCTGACGTGGCAATTATGGAGTTAGGAAACAATGTGACACAGGGCTAAAGAACCAAGTAAATTGCCCCATGCCCTTTGTTTTTTGCTTCCTCTACAGAGAGGCACATTCCTATCGGCTCCACTCTGTTCAGGTTCAGTGAGTCGTCTATGGACAGGGCTGAATAAAGCATCAGGCTGACTCTGCACATTGTGGTTCTGTATGGGGCCCAAACGCTCAGCTCAGTCTGTAGATCAGATAACTAACACACTAGGGTAGACAGGAGATCATGCCCCAGGATGACTTTGGATCTTATGGTAACAGCTGATAAAATCTTAGCCAGATATATTATATTAATTTAGAATATGCAGGTGATCTTAATAAGTAACAATTACTTATAGGAACCAGGAAGCACAGCCAATGGTTGTTATTCCACCCTCCAGGGATATGTAGGCAATACTGTGGGACCACCCAAAGATCAGAGGCCCCTATGTGTAGAGCAGAGATCAAGCCATACCACCAATTCAGTTCACCCTTATTTCAGTTTTTGACACATCCACACCTCTTAACTGAGAGGTCCCCAGTTGGGTTGATTCCCACTGGCCTGCTGAGACAGAAGGGTGACTATTAGGAGCATATTATGGCTCATCTACCAAGTGCAGGGCAGGGTGAGCTTGTGCGGTACTAAAATGTGCATGGTAGGAAGAGGTGGTGGGCTTGGGGTGCTTAGTGCTTTAGCATCCACAATCATGGTATCTGACCCCTAATAAGGGTCATATAATAAGGGGGGAGGGTCACACCCTACAGGTCTAGAAGTAGTTGGCTGTAGGCGAATGTCCTACAATAGCCCAGTCACAACCCTGATCTCAGTCCAGTTGAGAATCTCTTGGGTGAGAGATGGGGTGCAAAAATGTCATCTGACCAACCAGAAGCAAATCTTCCTCGAAGAATGAGACTGTCGCATGAAATAAATTGAAGTGAAAATAGAGAGAGAAGAGCGTCTAGAGAAGAATTTGCCTTTCATTTACTAATTAGAGAACTGGTCAGGGGTGTCAGTATTATTTTAGGCACCATGTGTATAACTGTAAGAAAAAAAACAGCAATAGAAATAAAATGACTGTATGTTTTGAGTCCAACTGCCAGCAGTGCAGGAGGGGCACCACTATTAGGTAAGAATGTAACTGAGCCAGGAATTTCAATTAAAATTAAGTCCACATAACCACAGCCAATTAGAGCCATTTATATCCTCCTATAATTGCTCCCAGAGCTATTGGTTCTACGGCCACTTGTCTCTGTTGCTCAGCAGCCATGGGCTACAATACACCCACATATGGCTTGGGGCATTCTTCATTCCACTCCCCACTTCTCACTATTATAAATTCACCTTCAGGGCTTTGTATGATATTATTTAATTTTCTTCTATAAAGGATTTCATCAGGATCTGGCTGGTAGAAGCTGGGTTTTTCTGAAGGTCCATGCATCTACTGTGGGTTTTTATTCCAGATGTTTCGAATAGGAATCAGGCCAGATGTGAATTATAATCACACTCCTGTTATCCTTAAATCAGACATGGGGCTATTAAACTTGTATTATCTTCTCTTCTCTTGCTACTTTGTATCTATTATGTTGATTTTCCAGACCATAACCAAGGCCACGCAGAACCTCGGGAACCATCACTTTCTCATCATCACAGAAAAAAAGAATTCAACTCAGAGACAGAGAATTAATTAATAACTGACGGCTATGGTGTGAGGAGGGAGGAAGAACAAAAACCACAGAACATATCTGTATTCATAGCATGGATCAGGTTCTGGTTCTGTTCTGCTGCAGGGTTATGGGAAAACAGGCAGTTGGCAAGAGAAGGGCACTGCAACTAATTATCCCGTATTTCTCTAAAAAAAATCTGCCTGCAATAATATCAGAATGCAGTATACAGTATGCGTGGAATGTCAACACCCGCTCACAGCCACCTGTTCCTGTTTATTTGTGTTTGTGTTGGGATTGTTTGTATGGTTTCAGTTTATTCACAAGTCTCCATATTTTTAGCAATGAGTGTGGGAGCAAATTCCTCAGTATGAGAAACGTGAGAGCTCCACTTAATGTATGTTCCACACATCTTGGCATGGTTCTGGGCAGAGTCCATCTATGGTTACATTTTGGTCTGGGCAGGGTCCATCTGTGGTTTGTTCTTGGTCTGGGCAGGGTCCATCCGTTCCTCATTCTGTATGTACCACTCATCTTACTCTTGGTCTGGGCAGGGTCCATCTGTGGTTTGTTCTTGGTCTGGGCAGGGTCCATCTGTTCCTCATTCTGTATGTACCACTCATCTTACTCTTGGTCTGGGCAGGGTCCATCTGTGGTTTGTTCTTGGTCTGGGTAGGGTCCATCTGTTCCTCATTCTGTATGTACCACTCATCTTACTCTTGGTCTGGGCAGGGTCCATCTGTGGTTACTTCTTGGGCTGGGCAGGGTCCTTCTGTGGTTCCTCATTCTGTATGTACCACTCATCTTACCCTTGGTTTGGACAGGGTCCATTATGTATGTACCACTCTCCTTGATTTGGGCAGGGTTCATCTGTGGTTAAGCCTTGGTCTTGGCAAGGCACATCTGTGGTTACTTTTTGGTCTGGGCAGGGTCCATCTGTGGTCCCATGTGTACTACTCATCTTACTAAAGGGGGGCAATTTATCATGCTGTGTAAAACATAGTAGAAACACATCACTGGTGATGTTGTCCAATCAGCAATTAGATTTTAACAGTGGCCTAAAAGTTAGAAAAACAAAGATCCGATTGGATGGGCATAATCACCAGTGATATTTTTTCCATTGTTTTACACAGCATGATAAATAGGCCCCCTTGTTCTAGACATGGTCCATCTGTGGTCCCTTAATCTGTACCATCATTATCCTCGGTCTGGGCAAGGTTCATCTGTGGTTACTGGTTACATGTGTAGCCCTTACCTTACCTCAACAAAACCTTAATAACATGTCAGAGTTCTCTGCCATAGATATTTTATTATTTTAATTTTGTAACAATAATTTATGTTATTAATGACATTATGTTTATGGCATCATAGAGCGAACGCATCCTGCCATCTGTACGTAAGTGCATAATCAGCACATTCTGCCCTACAATCAACAGGGAAATACTTTATTTAGTTACTGGATGATTCCATCAGGCTAGAGCAAAAGCAGTCTCTGTGCCTCACATCTGGTATGAATTATGTGGAATAAATGGTCTCAGAGGGATCCAGCTGTACGGGACCAAGCCCTGCTCAGTTAACCATTTAGATTTATTTATTGTAAGGACATCAAAGAGCTTGGGCTGTTATAGGTTAAGGAATTCTGCGCTGAACAAACCCCATATGTAATCGCCAGGATTAATGATAGATTTTATCAACCCACAAAGTAATCATATGACATGAAACAATTCCTGCTAAACCTAACAAGGTTAAGAGAAACTTGTGGACAGGCTATTTTCTATCATCTCCTGATTCGTTATAAGTGAAGTTTCTGAGACCATGTCTGTTACAAGAAAATATTCCTTCTAATGAAGTCCGTAAACCTTGAGAATTGCGATTAATAGGCAAGCTTTGTTGTCAAGAAGAACGTTCCTACAGTTTAGTGACCTTCATCTCGACACAATTCTGCACCACAATCATTGACTATTAAGCAAAATCAGAAGGAAATACACAATCAATTATAGAGCTGGGAGCTCGGAAAAATGTAGATTCATGGGTGGGTATTTTCTTGGGCCTATTCAAAGGTCAACTATCAATAACATGCTCGTAGAGGTAAAGCATGATCATGTAGGCATGGGATTTTAATGGAGACTTGGGAAGGCTTAGCCAATAAATAATATCATTTATATCAGAATAGTGTCACTATGCTGACTTCAATTGTCTATTGTTACACCATAGGACTTGCTCAGTCTTTCTATGAGCCATGGCAGGACAAGTGGCAAAGGTAGACAAGGGTGATTGAGACCCATCTTCACTAACAATGTCCTGGAAATTTCAATGCAGTTAGGTTTCTATGAAAATAGTTAGGTTACTGATTGCATCACAATGACATTTCCAATATTATTATTATTATTATTAATAACATGTATTTCTATAGTGCCATAGTTTGTAGCTCTGTAAAGTAAATGTGATTATACAACTAAATCACATGAATTACATACATAGAACATATGGAGTTACATACATCACAATAAATACCGGTACAGAAGGTGAGGAAGGCTCTGTGCAGAAAGAGCTTACAATCTAAAGGGAAGGGAATGATACACAAGGTGTGGGAGTGGGTAAGATCAGAATTAAGTTGGTGAGAGATGTAGTACTGTAAGTGGTATTGCATTGGGTAGGCATTGGGTAGGCTTCTCTAAATAAGTGTGTTTTAAGAGAGTTCTTGAAAGCTGAAAGGTTGGGAGGAAATCGGACAGACCGTGGGAGAGAATTCCAGAGGAGGGAGCAGCTCTTGCAAAGTCTTGAATGTGAGCATGTGAGGAGGTAATGAGAGAAGAGTTGAGTAGCAGGTCAGTAGAGGAGCGTAGTAGGCGGTTGGGTGAGCATATGGAGATTAGTTCAGAGATGTAGGGAGGGGCAGAGTTATGAAGTGCTTTGAATGTCAGGGTCATTAATTTGAATTTAATTCTGAAAGGCAGTGGAAGCCAGTGCAGGGATTGGCAGAATGGTATGGCAGAGGAGGAGCGGTTGCTGAGGTGAATAAGCCTAGCAGCAGTGTTCATTATAGACTGGAAAAGTTTCTGGAGGGGAAGGACAATTGAAAGAGAGTTATATAGAGTGATATGACAAGAGAGTGAATAAGAATTTTGGCAGCGTCTGGGGTGATAAATGATGGTATTTTGGAGATGTTCCTTAGGTGGAAGTGACATGATTTAACAAGTGACTGGATGTGAGGAGTGAATGTCAGGGCAGAATCTAGGATAACCCCAAGGCACCGGGACTGGGGAGACGGGGTGATAGTGGAATTGTTAACTACGATGGATACTTCTGTTACTGGTGTTAGTTGGAGGAAAAAGTACCATTTCTGTTTTGGAGAGGTTTAATTTAAGGTTGTGACATCCATGTAGAGATAGCAGACAGGCAGGAGGAGAGTTAGGAGTTCTGGGTTGAGATCAGGAGAGGAGAGATAGATCTGAGTATCATCAGTGTAGAGGTGGTAGTGGAACCCATACGAGCTGATTAATTTGCAGAGGGAGGAAGTATATAGAGAAAATAATAATATTGTGGTCTTTACAGTAGTGTAGAGGTAGCACTGCTGTCGTACTGCTGAAGTACTGGTGTCCTGGGTTTGATACTGACTAGGCTAGTATTTGTGTTAAACCTGGGTGTATCTTTCTTTATGTGTCTAGTAGGATTCACTCACTCATGACTGTACTGAAGAACTGGGCAATGACAATAAATCTAAGGACACCTACCAATAAACTAACAACATTGTATCTGCTTCATGGTTTCCCAGGTGCGGTAGAGGAGAACAAAATCCGGCTAGTGAATGGTTCTGGTCCTCACGAAGGCCGCGTGGAGGTGTTTTATGACAAGCGTTGGGGGACGGTGTGTGATGATGGATGGGACAAGAAAGATGGAGATGTAGTTTGTCGAATGCTGGGTTTCAAGGGAGCTGACGAAGTTTACAGGACTGCCAGGTTTGGACAAGGTAAGTGTCTATAGACCAAAACATGAATCTATTTATTTTTAAGTGTCATGTTCCTCCTCTGAAACTCCTATGAACTGAGTCGCCAGCCTACTGACAATTAAGAAAACTTAAGACCCCATATATTTAGTCTGACAGTGGTCAACCCACTACACTTTTGTGTCCACAGAGACACACTAGGAGCCCATCACTCTATGACTAGATAAGAGGTAAAAGAGGTCCAGCTTGGAGGCTCTGGGCTTGATGATATAACATGATGCATTGTACCCTGTATCTCCTCTCCCCTCTGATTAAGAAACACAATGGGGGGAATTCACTAAGTGGCGAAAATTCTCTAGCGTTGCCTTCGCTAATGTTCACCGCACTTCGCCATGCGAATCTTCGCCAACTCTACACAAATTCACTAAAGTGCGAAGTTACGATAAGGTCAGCGAACGGTAGCCTAGTTGCGCTAGTGTTACTTCGCCAGGCAAAGCGCATTTACGCTAGCGAAGCCTAATTTGCATACGGCGGGAACTTTAAAGTATAATAAATAATAAAATAAAAAATAAAGTTATTGCTCTACATGTGCCCCCTGTATAGTTGTGTTGCCATATGTTGCCAGCGTTTTTTATTTCAAACTCGTATCTATTGTATTGAACTTCGCCAGGTCTGACCTGAAGTAACGTCTAGCGTAAGTGGGAACAATCAGGAACATGGTCATTTTAGTGAATTTGCGTAATTACGATCCTTCGTCAGTGCGCAACTTCGCCTGGCGTAAGGGTGAGAAGTTACGCTAGTCTATCTACTTCGCTAGTGAAAATTCTCCAGAGTCGGCGTTAGTAAATTTGCGAAGTTACGAATTGACGTCACGCTGGCGAATTAGCACTAGCGTTAGACGCTTCAGGTTTAGTGAATTTCCCCCAATGTGTTTCACCCCAAAACACGATGTCTTTCAAGAGCTGCCAGAAAACGGAGCGATATTTGCTTCTTTTTGCCCCTGTTGTTCTCACAAACCCGCTTTATTCTTTTAACATAAATTTCGAAAATTGTAATTTCAAGATAATCTTTTCTTTTCCCCATCTGGAGCTCTTGGCTGTAAAAAAACATTAATAAAAGATAATTGCTTTTAGCGCATATGATTTCTGACCAAGTAATAATTTAATTCAGATTGTTTGGTTTTGCACACTTTTCTATATTTCCATTTTTAAGTCATAACCATGAAGAAAAACAGCACCGCCCCTTCTCATCCTTCCAAAATCCTATATTCAAGTCTAAACACCCCATCTGGGGCCAAGTTGTGTACAAACCAACAGCTGTTATTGAACTAAAACCCTAAACTCAAGTGCAACATTCTTTGTATAAGTTGTTACTGCGGCATCTTCCCTTTAAATTAAAGGAAAACTATACCCCGAAAATGAATTTTTGAGCAACATATAGTTTATATCAAA
>CM044439.1:171947518-171959702 GCA_024363595.1 Xenopus borealis | reverse complement strand
CATTTAAAAAAAAAAAAAAAAAAATTCCCATGACAGTTTCCCTTTAAAGGGAACTTGTGCTTTGTCCAGTTCAATATGTATTGATACACACGAGCTTGCATGTGAGTGGGAGCTGCTGCCAGTCAAACATGGACACAAAATTGTGGGTAAAACCATTTGGCATAAACAGAAGGAGGAGATGGTGTTCAAACGCCTTTACTGAATGAAATCTTTAAAGTGGCAGCCTGGGTTTATTCCAATTATAAACGTTTGTCTGCAGCACAAATCCACCCAAATTATAACTTGTGGGGCTGTTGTTGTCAGGTGACGGGAAAAGATTGAGGGAAATGCTGTCATTAGAAGTGATGCTTTTCCCAAAACCGGCGCTTGTCTTCTAATCATCTCTTAAAACCAATCCGTTTGTGGGAAAAGAGTAGCCCTACTTCCACTAATCAGCTTGGATGGAATGGAACATACTGGGCAATGCCAAATGGCAGAGGGAGACCATGCTGGAAGTCATTCCCATGGTAGCCAATGGCCAGAGGCCGTGCAGATCATCACCCGCCTGTGTTTCCCATCAGATAAAGCATGGAAACCAACAATGTGGTCCTTGGTGGATCCTGGCCAACCCTTGACTTAAAAAGCAGCCAGAATATATTGTATTACTCTTTAGGGCAACATGTTTGCTTGGGGTTTATATTATCCCTTCCTAATTCCTAATGTTATTGGAATCACATGTTCTTTATAGCACAGTGCTGAGCTGCTCCTCTCATTGGACCAACTGGTTTTGTGTTTTTTTTCAGATCCTACAAAGGAACAGTGAAAAAGTTCCCAGACTCTAGTGGATGTCTGATAAATCTTTATTTGTTATAGTATTTAATATATCAAATGGTTTATTCCTCCCTCAACTCGATATTATTATTAGATATTCCACATAGCTGCCTCATGCTGGAACCACTTTGTTACACCAGGGAAATCAATATGTTCCCTCAAACTATTTCCTCCTGGTACAACCAATTGCTTTCAATCTGGGACTCACATGATTAACGTGTTTGCAGCAGGCAAAAAAAGTTGGACTGCAGGAGCCCAATAAGGTTGGATGGTAAGGTTGGGAACTTGGAGTAAGTTTAGGCATTACTTGTACCCCTTGCATGCCCAGATGTTCATTCTAGGGGTGAACATTTTTGAGTCTTCTGATCCATCTATGTGCTGCCCCTTACATACAAGCTATTCATTGTCAGGGGCATGAAGCTGGTTATTCTCCATGTTTTGTAGAGAAGTACCTAAATTACATATTGGCATGTGACTACCAAAACGGGCCACCACTGCACAATGGTCTATGTTCTTAGGTTGTATCTCTAAAGGGAAGCTTTTCTCTAGTTATGACAACTCCTGACCACCAGGAACGATGAAATCAGCCGACCATACCACCATATGTCTTCAGTAAATCATGTGTGAACAAATCTTTAGCATCAAAACCAGTTGACTGATCCGAGCTGCTCTCTTATGTATCTGGGAATAATTAAAGCTCCCCTAGAGTTCATCCTCGCTGGAAATGATGGTTTTGGTGACACGTCTTTGCTTTTGGGATATAAAATACTATTATCTACTCATATCCTGGTCTAGTTCTAAATAAGTGAAATGAACAGAGTGAGCAGAGCAGATAAATTCAAGGGCGGTGCTGGGTGTGGAGCCAACGAATGGTTCTCGTTAGGATTTATAGGTTCCAGACTGGACTCTAGTGCTCTACTTCTACTCTACCCCTCGTAACTGCAGTAAAAACATCACATATAGTTTTATTAGATCCAGAAGATCATCTTCTCAGAATGAACTCAGGGGAAGAGAGATTGAATAAATGCAGGATTCCTATGGATGAATAATAACAAGTGGAGGAGCTTATCTCATTGCCCAAATCCAGCATCTTACGTAAAGCACAGATCATACTGCCAGTGTCCCACTGAGGGTTCTAATCAGCAGATAAAAGAGCTCCATGATTCTCTACTATTATGAGTATTCCTGTTTCTCTGCATGGGTCTCTGAAATGGAAAGGAATCCAATATTGGACTTACAGTTTCTTAAGCCACTGACCAAGTCATACTAAATGCATTCACCTTAGAAAATATATTTCCCTTAGGGCATTGGTTAATTCACTGCTAGCGTGGCCCTCTTCCTGAATGTTACCCTAATTTTCTATATATCTGTAACCTTGTTATGAGCTAATTTGGGGTATTTGGGGTGAGTGTTTATTTGTACCCTGGGTACCACTGGAACTATAGTGACACCCCAATGTTTCTATATATCTGTAACCTTGTTATGAGCTAAGGGGGCCCAGTCTGAAGGTCAGTTAGGGGGAGATTTGGGGTGAGTGTTTATTTGTACCCTGGGTACCCCTGGAACTATAGCAGGTTGACTGTTACCCAAATCTTTCTATATATCTGTAACCCTGTTATGAGCTAAGTGGGTCCAGCCTGAAAGCCAGTTAGGGGGATTCGGTTGTGCATATTTGTGCCCTGGGTACCACTGGAACTATAATAGACTATAATAGACTAGTGTTTCTACATACAAGGTAGTCTTGTTATCAGGGCCGCCATTAGAAATCACAGGGCCCTGTACAAAAAATTTCTGGGGGACCCCGACCCACCCTGGCATCAAAGCCCCATCCCAGATCCCGCCCACTCCACATCAGTTAAAAGACCACACAGACATCAGTGCTAAAAAAGTAACCACCCATACACACGTTATAAAAAGCTATTGATGGTCAGGGCCCCACTTACAAGTTGGGCCCCAAAAGATATTAAAAAAAAAAAAAACTAGGGCCCCCCTTACAAGGTAAAAAGAAATTGGGGCCCTAAAAAATATATGTTTAAAACACATTGGTGACAGGGTCCCCCTTACAAGTTAAAAAACAGTTGGGGACCCAGAAATATCTTTTAAAAAAGCATTGGCACCAGGGCCCCTTTTACAAGTTAAAAAAAATTTGGGGACCCAAAAATAAAAAAAAATTTGGCAATCAGTTAGTTTAGTACTAATACGTGTTACTGTTGCCACTTTGCTCTAATATCAACAAGTTGTCCCATCTGTATTTTGCCTAGTTTGACCTATTTGCCCTACTGTACCTGCTGTCTTCCACTCTTCCTACTTATATCTGCTGCACTACTGAACTCCACAATATGTGTGCAGTTTCAGTTCTTTGACCACTCCTAAAGATAGTTCACCTTGGGGGGCTACAACATCCATGATTATGAATAGTTGGATGAAAAGAGGTCCTTTGTTCCACACTCTTCTCAGTATGAACAATAGCAGTTATTACAAGATGTTCCCAATAACAAATCATTGTGTAGACTCTCAGATGTTTAATAAATGTATTTGTGTTCTTGCAGGTGTTGGGCGTATCTGGATGGATGATGTTGCTTGCAACGGGACTGAGGAGAGTATCCTACAGTGCAGGTTCTCAAACTGGGGAAAGACCAACTGTGGTCATGCCGAGGATGCTGGAGTAACATGTTTTAAACAATAATAAGGAAGCAAAATACAGAAGGAACAGTGATTCTGGAGCCTTCAACTAACTTGGTCCAAACATGGCACAATTATAAAGACAAGAAAATAACTCTTAACTAAGTTGGCCAAAATAAAAGACATACGTGTATATTACATACAAAGGGTTCAGAGGAACTTAGCTTGCTTGTTGTCTTCATAACCATGAAGAGGATGAACTTTGCTTGGCTTGTTCCCGGGATTTATCCAGAGACCAACAAGATAGTTTTATATTTACAGGCATATATCTACAATTCATTGCAAATAACACAAAAGACCAGAACATAAACAGGACCACACTAAGGGGTCCCCTGGATCATAATAAGAATTGTTCTGAAGTCTTCTCACATTTTACTTAGATTAAAGTGCATCAAATGACAGTTTAATCAAGGTCACTATTATTTTTATTTAATGCAATGGCGCAGTACATGATTACTTTATATTAAACTGCTTCTGACCCTGTTAAATATATGAATCCTAATATATGGAAGATGGTATAGGAGGCCTAATACATGGGGCACATTATAGTAATGTGGGATGGTATAAGAAGCCATGGAAGTTGGGTTGCCCAGGGCTGTTAGGTTGTACCATGTTGTACATAGCTGCATTTCCCTGAATATACAATTATACATAGATAGATTCCAGTGGCACACTGAATTTTGAATCACGTGTATTATTTATTCATCCCAAACGCATACAGAAAAAGGCAACTTTTTGGGCCACCTGGGCCCTTTATCAAGCCCTCACACAATTATACAGTGAGTATCATGTATAACATGTATCCAAAGGACATACAAAGAGCATTTACTTTCAATGTCACATTAGGAAGGGCTTCTTGGGTAGGTAGGACCAAATGTATGACATATAAACATAGACATCAATGTAACAAGATACAGTATATAATGTAAGGTAAGATTGTTGCACTGCTATGTGCTGTTCCACCTCCTAATCCTCCATGTTGGCTGTGACAGCTCTTCTTTTACCCTTTAGGCAATGAAAATGCCTCTTTGTATCATTCATATAATATGGCGGATTGGATGGTTTGATGGGAAAGTGGACAGAGTCTCTCTGTTTTTATAACCTGTACCTCACATCTAGCCGTGGTTTTGTTTTACCATGTGACACATTCAAATATAATGATGGGTAAGTGGGTAGCGTCTCTAACAAGTATTTTATATGTGGTGTTCCTCATATCTAACTGATTTAAAGCCATTAGGACAACACATAGATAAGGTCAACATTTTACGATCCAAGTGAAACGTTCCAGACACAAAGCATGAAGCTTGTGACTTTGCTTGTGGGTAGTCATAGCCAAGAGAACTTTGTGGCTGGCAATGAATACATTTCAAGGGTAGAATTAAAACGTTCTGTGAAGGAGGACTGTGTCTATATTGGGTAAATGAACATCAAATTTCTGTCTTTAGTAGCCACTGAAAGCCCAACAAAAGGAGACGTCCCATTGAAAAAAAAGAAAAAGTGGCAGCTTCTAAATGTTAGTCCAAGGTCTCGAACATGGACTCCAGACAGCAGAAGAAAAAGAAGAGCAGGAAATTCAGTATATTGAAATGGTTTCATGTTGTTTCTGGAGTCATTCAATAGGATCTAATAATAATCCTTTTTATTCCACTTAGCATCTTATTCCTAGGGATTTACATTAGTTTAAAAAGACAATTCTCTACAAAATTTTTGGAAACATTGACATTTTTTTTTCAGGGATGGGGTTGTGTAAGTGTGAAACAGAAAACTCCCTGGATAAGACAGCCATGTATGATGATGAGGGAAATTTTATATTTCCCTGAACCCTAAAGCTAAGTTACAGTACACGGGCCAGAGTTAGATCATAACAGAGGTTATTCTGATGGCTACCAAGGATCTATATGTCAGACATATACAATGCCAAAAAATGGAGGGTCGTGTTAACTCCATCTATCTCAGCTTCTTTTCTGTTCATTGACCCAGGCAACCACAGACACATCAACATTCTCTGGATCTAACTGTTCTCAAATCACTGAGAATACCCCACAAATAGAATATTGATTTCTACTGAAACTGACATATAGCTAAAACAAAATCTACTGCTTCTAGCATGGGGGGGGGGGGGTACCTAGTTCACTAGAATAAAAACAATCTCTAACTAACAAAGTCCATCAAAATGGAGCCAAAGTACCACCCCTAAAAGAAAAACAGCTGCTCCCCTGTAGGTGGTCTTAGTCAAGACCCATTTTCTGGGTGAGTTAATTCACTGGTATATCTGCCAATACCCTCTCACTTGACAGTTACTCACTGGAGTACCCTGAAACAAGACTTAAGTTATCTTTGCGTTCATGGCACACTCAATGATAACATCTGCCTGGCAACTAGTCCATCTGTGAACTTGAGTTCTGGAGCACCAAGTCTCTTCTCATGACCAATTTTAGCAGGGGAACCTGCCTTCTTGATTCCAAAGACTATTATATGAAGATGACTATCTCTGGTATACTTTGATTTCTTCTGTTTATAAGGTGTCAGGACCAGGTCATCTTCTCACTTATTCCAGTAGTGCTCACATCCTTTCAGCGTTTCCTTTATGTGTCCCATTATACATTGATGTCCACTACTCACAGCAGAATTGGAACCTTGTGCTCAGGAGCCACTCCTGGGAACACACTACAGCAATAAATCACTTTTATCCCAGTTGTATGGGATACTATGGGGATCAGTTGAGGTTTTCCATTGTCCGTGTTGCCACCCAGTCACCAGCCGTGATTTGTAAAGTACATAATTCAAGTCGACAAGGACTCTTTGTAGGCTTTTTGATGAAATGATAAACTCTTTGATATATACCAAAGGAAGCAGCACTCAACTCTTTAACCAAAGGGCAAGTTATTCCTTATGTCAGTGGTCCTCAAACTTGGCCCTCCAGCTGTTAAGGAACTACAAGTCCCACAATGCATTTGCCTGACTGTGGCTGTCAGACTCCATCATTGCATTGTGGGACTTGTAGCTCCTTAACAGCTGGAGGGCCAAGTTTGAGGACCACTGCCTTATGTATATGTGTGGAAATGTTAATGTTTCTATTTGATATTGGCTCTCACATATATGCAAAGTTTTCTGGTTTAAATTTGCAGTAAGTTTTTGTAAAATGAAATGAGAAAGCATTCAATCAAATCCTTAATTTGTATAAAGTCGGCTCTTTATTTCATTGGCTTCATATAAAAACTGGCCTGGTGTCGATTTTACACAAATGCAATGGTTCGTTTTGACGGGATGGCGACCAAGTAAGATTTTACTTTGTGTTTGGAAAAATAAAAATTAAAAGAAAAGAAAGCAACAACTTGAGGTTGGGTAGGAGCCCAGACACATGGGATGTATTTGGGTACGAACATGAAAACCTTGTTTTGCATTTCAAACCAAGTCCTAGAATGAAGGCAACCTTCCCCCCGGAGTGGGCTATGCAGCCGGCAGCCAGAGGGACTGCGTGTTCTGAGTTCTACGAAACAAATTAGACCAGTAACACAATGCACTGACATGTCAGGTCCATTCAGCCATTGAGCTTGTGAGGTTCTACTTATGTTTCACTTGCATTAAATCTCTCTCTTTAACCAAATTAAGTTTCAACATATTCCTGTTTGTGTGTGGGGGGCCTTCTGATGGTGGAGATGGGTTTTCTGCCCTGGGCTTAAACCAACCCTACAGAACTATGGGAAACATGGAGAATTAGGGAACAGCAAGGATGGGGGAGGGCACTAAATACAGAATTATGAGTAAATATGATCTATGGGAAAAAAACATGTTGAGTGGAAATGCAAGTGGGAAGCTGGTTCTACCTGCCAAGCATAGGTTACTAAAACAGGGACCCCTACAGACAAAAGTACTTAGGCATTGGGCTGCAGCATGCAGGGGTACAAGGGAAACTTGCCATTGACCAGACTTAATAAAGAAGTCCGTTGTAAAAACTGTCAATATGTACCCCAAGTCCTCAGCCTAATATCCCAGGGTGGTGATGTTCCTTAATATAAACTCCTGCCCCATCATATTACATTGAGCTGCGGTTTTACTACTTGTCTGAGCTTGAATGATTGCACATTGCCCAGGGATGGCTTAATGCTTCCTAAAGTCCTATTTATAGTGATTGGGCTGGATTGGGGATCTGGCCATGCCTTTGCAGGCCATTTCTTTTCCATTGGACCCCCATTCAACTCACTGGCAGGACCCTCCTCCAAAGGTAATAATTAAGCCCCCCTGGGGGAAAGGTCTGATATATACACAAGCGGTCTGGTTTAAAAATACCAAAGGGGACTCTGGATTTTGTCATCATCTCACCCCCAACTTCATGTTTCCACCTCCAGATGTCATCAGTCCAGTCCCCAAATGTCATCCACCCCTCCCTTTTGGTCATTTGTCCCATGTCCTGACACCCTCTATCTGGACTGGGCAAAAGGAAGCAGCCCAAGGGGTAGGGTCCTGCTTATGATGACCCTGGTTCTGCCCATGTGATGCTCAGTTGGGGCACAATTACTGAATGATGCAAAAATATGAGCTGGGAAAATACAATATTATGTGCAACTGATTTCCGGGAGGAACAATCCTGCATTTTGGGGGAAAATAAAGGAAACTGCATTGCTTTGCATGTTGACCCTAGATATTTTATTCAGCCAATCCCAAGCACTGATTGGCTCTACATAAACACATAACATAATATACAGCAGAGAGAGAATCATGCTAAATAAAACATATAAATCAGAAGCACAAGGTGGGGTGTCTAATCACAAGTGTATGAGGCAGAGAATTAGTCTATAAGGGTCCCACCACTTGATGTTAAAGAGTTTGGATAATGAAGGTCATACCCCTCACTGTATATCCAGATGTCCAATCAGCTCAGTGCTTTGTAGCTTTCTCAGAGTTGAGAGCTCCAGTTTATGTGTCAAATTCTATTGAACATGATCAGCTTTCAGTTCTGCAGTGAGTGAGGTTATTGGCTGGGGAGGCTGCGTAAATATCATACTGACAGGGTACATGGTAATTGAGTTATAATGTACGTGTGTGTGTTGGCTTCTCTCTTCTCTGAACAAAACCTTGTTTGTGGCTGTGGGTCAGACATTGTAATGTATTCCCTGAAACCACTTGTAATGAATTCCCTGTAATCAATTATTTGTCAGAACAAAAGAAGGTGTGAAACAATGTGCTGCCCACCAATAGAGCAAGAGACCGGGCTGAGTGTAAGTGTAAAGTCTAACATGGGAGTTGGAGTATCACTGAGACACAAGGCTATACATGTAATACACACAAACTCCTCATCATTAACAAGTCTTGATTCTTCTTTTTCTTCTCAGTCTGATTCTTTCCTTACAGAGAATCTCTCACATTTTATCACATAGGTATATGTAATGGGTCCATAAGGAATTGTGGCACATAGATGGCTAAATATACCTGAGGGGGCCCATAAGCCAGTTTGGTAAACAGATGACACAAACTAGACAATGTTATGGGATCATAAGACTGTTGGGCCACAAAGGATTATGAGATGAGGACAGTTTGGGTTCTAGTAGACTCAGTCTACATGATGGGACCATAAGCCAGTGTTTGAGCCATAGAATACTCTATGTGATGGGGCTATAAGCAAGTTTGGGCCCCAAATAACTCAGTGTATGTGACTGGGACCATACACCAGTCTGGCCGACTCTGTGTGATGAGAGTCATAAACCAATATGGGCCATAGTCCCAAACACACAGCAGCCACACACTCCCCTAAATCCCCAATCAAATGGAAATGCACAAAGACCTGGACAGTTCCCAAGTCCCTCTCTCACAGGCTAAATCCTGAATATTTCTGTAGAACTGTAAATAACAGACTCATGGATACACTCATGCACAGAGAGCACAGTATTCAGGAGTTGTCTTACTGGGTCCATCAAGTGTCCCAGTTCTGATCCAGTCAATTGCAAATGTGCTGCTGTTAGACATTCATGCCCCATCACTGGTTGTCTGGATGAAACAGTTGGTCGGAAACATCAGTGGCAGTATGGAGTCAAAGTCATGGATTTGCCAGAATCTATGTGGTATCAAAGTCTCCTCCAGACAACACTTTATAGGGAGGTACGGGATCTTTCTCCAAATGGAGGGGAGCCATTTATCAAAATTCCCTTCTTCCTAGAGTGGGTCAGTCCCACAAAAACACACCTAAATGACAGACTATTCTACCCAATTGGGGTATATTGCACATCACAAAAGATCTAGTAACCCCAATAACATTCTATGGGATACTGGGCCTAAGAAAGACTTTACCACCAATTTGAGAAAGTTATTGTCAGGCTCTGCTGGGATTTGATGCCTAAAAGGGAAACTATCATGGGAAAACATGTTTTTTTTCCAAAACGCATCAGTTAATAGTGCTGCTCCAGTAGACTTCTGCACTGAAATCCATTTCTCAAAAGAGCAAACAGATTTTTATATTCAGTTTTGAAATCTGACACGGGGCTAGATATTTTGTCAATTTACCAGCTGCCCCAGTCATGTGACTTGTGGCAGCACTTTAGGAGGGAACTGCTTTCTGGCAGGCTGTTGTTTTTCCTTCTCAATGTAACTCCATCCCTTTACGTGTTCCCTAGTTCCTGCCATCCCTTTACGTGTTCCCTAGTTCCTGCCATCCCTTTACGTGTTCCCTAGGCACATACAGAAGGACTCACCCTTCCCTCGTCAGTCTCTACAGCGCCCCCTACCTAACCCTTGACAGTTATGAACAAACAAAAGATATATCTTTATTTTAATTGGGGGACGGTATTCATTAAGGAAGAGAAATGGAATGGGTCTCCCTATTACCCTATTAATAATAATAATAATAATAATAATAATAATGATATTAAAGCAAAAAGGGATGTGTCTGTTCCCAGGCTGGCTTGTCCAACTCTAATCAAACCCAGAGAATAACAGGAAATGTGTGTTTTGCTCCGAGCGTCTCGGCTGAGGTCCTGGTGCTGTAGGTTTAGATTACGTTATATAAAAATATATCTGAATTGTATTCTGTTTCCTGACATGCTAAATGGCCAAATAAATGCCTTGCTGACATGTAATCACTATTGAAAGCAGCGCTTGCTCATATAATCTCCTCTAGTCACGAGAGATGGGCACACGTTCCTTTCCTTAAACTTTTGTTTCGTGGGAGCAGAGATACGGGACATCACTACCTGCCCCAGCAGAGCTTACAATCTAATTTGCCCATGCAGTCAGGCACACTCATGGGTTAATTCCACCTTCAGCATTTGTTTAATTCCAGCCTCCACATCTGCTCATTAGAGGGTCAAAGAATTAAGAAATAAAAAGGCTTGAATAGGTCCACATATAGAATAATAGAAATTAAAGTGAAACTCTAACTGGAACTACAAGTCAGATTGTATATACAGATACATGGATACAAGATAAAGATGGATAATAAACTGTAATCTGTTGGTAGGGGAATATTATTACGTGTCTGGAGTTTCTCACTCAAGGAAATGTTTTTGGATTCAGTTTGGTGCGGCAGATACTGGATTTCTGGCTGGAATGGATGTGGGACGGCTGGGACTCACAGACTAAGCAGAACACGTAATGGGTCACGCAAAGCTACTACTCACGTGTGCTCATTCTGCCCATTAGTGAAGAGTTTAGGATCATTATTGTACAATACTTAGTGTAACCAATGCAAACCAAAATGGGAAAAGTATCTGCCATTAATATTTAGGATATATTTTAGTGTAATTGTTATAGATCCAAAAGTTCCAAAGCGTCCAAAATCATGGCAAATCATTTCTTTGGAATACAGCGAGGATGCTATCTGCTAGGAGTTGTGTATGTTGTTTGTATATTCTCACAAGGGAAAGTTGTGCTCACCACTAATATAAAACCATTAGGCGGGGGTGCAATGAGTCTGTGACCACAAAATACATATAGACAAATACAAGATCCTCTGCACTCAACCCATTATCAATATATTTGAGACATTGAGACATTGTTGTAGCTCCTACCCCTCCCAACTATAGTCACGTGATCCCACTGGTGTCTAATAAAAGGGCAACCAAGTGTGGGGGTTTTACTTTGAAAGCAGCAAGTGTTGCAGGTAAAACTTAATGTAAAATGTATAATGAAGCAATGGAATTCTTAGTGAATCAGATGAAAATTGAGAGTAGGACTGGCCAGATATGGGATGACTGTGATGTAGTTGTTCAGCTTAAATATATTGCAATATATGGACAAACAATCCCTGTTGTTTAAAGGGTAAGTCATATTTAGTAGCTGTATGTACAGAATGTCTCAATGTCTTAAATATATTGATAATGGGTTGTGTGCAGAGGACCTTTTGTATTTGTCAGTTTGTATATTCTCCCCATGTCTGCATAGGGTTCCTCCAGTTTCTGCCCACACTAAAACATTAATATATAGGCAGGTTAATTGGCTTCTTACTAAACTGACCTTAGTCTGTGTGGCTGTAATAGGGCCATCCGATTGTATGCTCACGGGGCAGGGAATTATGGGAATGTGATAGGGCCCTTAGATTGTAAGCTCACTGGAGCAGGGACTGATGGGAATGTGATAGGGACCTTAGATTGTAAGCTCACTGGGACAGAGACAGATGGGAATGTGATAGGGACCGTAGATTGTCAGCTCACTGGGACAGAGACTGATGGGAATGTGATAGGGCCCTTAGATTGTAAGCTCA
>CM044439.1:171922993-171947159 GCA_024363595.1 Xenopus borealis | reverse complement strand
CAGGGAATGATGGGAATGTGATAGGGCCCTTAGATTGTAAGCTCACAGGGCAGGGAATGACTGTGAGGTGACAGGGACCTTAGACTGTGAGCTCACTGGAGCAGGGACTGACGAGAATGTGATAGGGACCTTAGATTGTAAGCTCACTGGGACAGAGACTGATGAGAATGTAATAGAGTCTTTAGTTTTTAAGATCACTGGGAAAGGGACTGATGGGAATGTGATAGGGACCTTAGATTTTAAGCTCACACAGAGACTGATGTGAATGTGATAGGGACCTTAGATTGTAAGCTCACTGGGACAGAGACTGATGGGAATGTGATAGGGACCTTAGTCCACATGTGCCCAAAGTTCACAAAGTCTTCCGATTACGATTTCTTCGTGAAATCGGAAGACTTTGTGAAATTCAGGTGCATGCGCAGTAGGACAAACAGGCAAATGTGCCCTACTGCACATGCGCTGCTGACGGTGTCCGATCCAGGAAGAAGACGCAAGGGACCTTAGATTGTAAGCTCACTGGTGTAGGGTCTGTTATAGGGACTTTTGATTGCAAGCTCACTAGGACAGGGATCAACCGAAATGTTATAGGGACCTTAAATTGTAAGCTCAGTGGAGTGTATTAGGGTTAGGGACTGATGGTAAGTTGATAGAGACTTTAGAGTGTGAGCTCACTGGAGCAGGGACTGATGGAAATGCGATAGGGTCTTTAGATTGTAAGCTTGCTGAAGCAGAGACTGATCAGAATGTGATAGGGCTTTAGATTGTAAGCTCACTGGGCAGGGACTGATGGGAATGTGATAGGGACCTTATATTGTAAGCTTACTGGGTCAGGGGCTGATGGGAATGTGATAGGGACCTTATATTGTAAGCTTACTGGGGCAGGGGCTGATGGGAATGATGTACAATTTAAGTAAAGTGCTGAGGAAATGTATTGACACTATATATATATATATATATATATATATGGAAATAAAATTTAAAAAAAATGGGAATAATGGGATTTCAATGGTAATGTACATCAAAGACTTGCTCACAACTTGGCCATCACCTCTGCATTCACTTAGGGGCAGATTTACTACTGGTCAAATTACGAATGAAAAAGAATTTGAAATTCGACCATCAAATGTTTTTGGGAGCCATTTCCGATCGAATTTGAATAAAAAAAAAATTTCCAGGTCTTAAATAAAATAAAATACATTTTCAGTAAAGCTTCCAGGAGGTCCCCCATAGGCTACAATGGCAATTCGGCATAATCACATAATTAGGACATGCACAAGGCATGTCCAACCTGACTGGCAGCCATTAAAGGACACTTTTCTTTGATTAAAGACAAGAAACACAAATGTTCCCAAGCCTGCTCATCACAGAACAATAAATAAGTATCCATTCAATTTATGATTACCTCCCGGGTCTTTGTTTTTCATCTAGAAACCGCTAGTTTGGTTCCAGAGAATTCACGCATCCCGGCACAAACCCTGACCTTGTATAGCATTCATGATATACTGTATTTCATTATTTTTTATTACTATAATTAATACAATCTGCAAAGACTTGAATGGGGATTTTAGAATATCCTATTTATTTTATTTCGGTTCCTCCTCCTCTCCCGTTTATGTAGCCTTGTTTGAAGGAAGCATCACAATAAGATCCATGTGTTTGGGATCCAGGAGGAACACAGAATAATGGAAAGCCATGAGCTTCCCTTCTTTGGACAGCCTCTAATTAAGAAAAATGGTAAAAGTATTGGTTAGATCAGTGGTCCACAACCAGTGACTCGCCAACCCCCTTGGATATTGCTCCAAGTGGCCTCAAATCAGGTGCTTATTTTTGAATTCCTGGTTTGAAGAAGTTTTAGTTGCATGATGTACAGCAAGTAGAGCCTACTGTAGGTTGCCAGTGCACATAGGGGCTACCAAATAACCAATCACCCTCCTTATTTAGTACCCTCCAAGAACTTTTTTTATATTTGTGTTGCTCCCCAACTCTTTTTACATTTGAGTGTAGCTCATACAATGATAGACATAATCAGGGCTGGGCTCCTACACTCCATCTCTTACTTTCAGCAGAAGGCCTTCAGTTCATTCTCATTAGCTTAACATTATATAATTATATAATTAATTTGAGTGTAGCTCATACAATGATAGACATAATCTATCAGCCATTTGACTATCTCTGGGGTGATCTTTTCCTTAAATTCTGTCACTTCCGCACAGTGTTACTGTAATAAATGGGATCAGCAAACAGCAATATGATACAGGTGAATATGGATAGGTCCCCAGTGGCTTACCATTCCCTCCTCAATTTAGTTCCCAGCTTCTAGGTCTATAATGGGAACAGTTAAACTCCAACTCTCTTGCATCAAGATGTTGATAAAATACAAAGGCCTTTACAGTCTAGCCCAGTGATCCCCAACCAGTAGCTCAGAAGCAACTTTTTTGTTGTTCCCTGTAGCACCAAAGCAGGTGGTTATTTTTGAATTTTGGTTTTGGTTGCATAAAAAAAAGGAATAAAGCCTCCTGTAGGCTGCCAGTCCACATAGGAGCTACAAAATAGCCAATCACAGTCCATAGTTTTGTACAGTTTTTGTATGCTTGTGTTGCTCTCCAACTTATTTTAAATTTGAATGTGACTCACAGGTAAATAAGGTTGGGGAACCCTGGTCTAGCAAATACTTTTACAATGTTTCTTAACTAGAGGCTGTCCAAAGAAGAGAAACGCATGGTCTAAATAACCAAACCCATAACATTGCAGTTTCCAAAGATTCTGAACCTTTGTTCCAGTTCAGCCAGGACACATTAATCCCTTTTAAAGTCCTAACATACACCACACTCCTAACATTTTCTGTAGATCAATGTAGTTTGTGGTTGATGACACATCGGGCCTCTTCCCTACTATCTCCAGGACTAAACACCATAAAATAGAACAGTGATCCCCAACCAGTGGCTCGTTATCAACATGTTGCTCACCAACTTTTTGGATGCTGTTCCCAGTGGCCTCAAAGCAGGCAATTCTTTTTGAATTTGTGGCTCGGAGGCAAGTTGTGGTTGCATAAAAACAGATGTACTACCAAACAGAGATAACTATATGCTGCCTGTCCAAATAGGGGCTACCAAATGGCCAACCATAGCCCTTAATTGGTACCCCCAGGGACTTTTTCATGTTTGTATTGTTCCCCAACTCTTTTTACATTTTATATTCTTACTATGATAGGGAGCATTATACTTACTCTTTAAAGTCTTCCAGAACCCTACCTTGTTATAATGGAGAAAGAAACAAACATAATGATGATGGTATGTGGATTCTAAAATAAATATGCCAGTGTTTACTGAAACTCAATCATGCCTCCAAACATGTACGTAATTATGAATAAATTCCAAACAGAAATATTTATCCTCCTGCCAATGGTGCGCTCCATTGACTAATGGATTTGGGTCTTTGTCCTTGAACCTAAGGAGGGAGATCTGGGGAAAACCCCTCATGTCATCAGTAACAGCTCACAAATTAGCCTGTACAATCAGTACTGGAATATGGTCCAGAAGAACAGACCATTATGTAATATAGTCTAAAAGAAAGCATATGTTACTTGATAGTCGCTGAATAATTTCATCTTCTCTGGCAATCAGGACCTTGTTAATAGGACTAGTCTAGCAAGGTATAACGGACACACCGTTGATTTATAACACATGGTTAATAAATCTATTAAGATCCTTTGTGACTCTTTCTACAATGATGCATTTTAGGACTCTTACTTCCTTTATAATACAATCTGTTTAGAAGGAACCCCCTAAGGGCATTTAGGATTACTTTGTCTTTAAAGACCACTCTGTGCAATATGGATCTCTTTCTTCTTTTAGGAAAAGCCAGTTGGTTGAACCTGGCCCCTCCAGAAGGTTTGACTGGACTTCTGTATATATGGAGGGCTTAACAGAACAAAAGCTTAGGGCAGAACCCAACAGGTGCACAGGTCCTTCAATGTAGTGGCTACTGTGACATGCCCTAGCTGGGCATCAAGATCTGAACTGGGAATGTTCTGAACTATAGTGGAGTGGAATACTGAGATAAACAGGCACTTTTTGGATTCCTTCATTAGATTCTTCTATTTTAGAAGAGACTGATGTTTCTAGGAAATGTAAAATGTTCTATATGACTTGAAAATCAAACAAATGTGGCTAGAATTGTGTCCAGGAACAGATGTGCACCTTGAGGCTTTTTGCTATCTGTATTCTGTGCACCTTTCACATGCCCACTTCTGTCATTCTAGACTTTCCCTTTTTCCCAAATTTTCTATTCGTTTTTCATGAACTGATTAATATCTATTTCTCCTGCACAATTCATTTAGCACACGTGCCAACCCATCTCTAAACTACCTGGTGATCTGCTAATCATTGTAAAATAAACAATCAAACTTGAAACAAGAAGGAAACACAAATCCAGTATAAATAAATAAGACATTTTGTTTGGTTCCTATTTCTTTGCTGGTAATTGTGCATCTAAAAACAAAATTGTTGGCGATGGATAACTGGAGTTGCTTTCATCCAGGGGACTATCTGACACCAAACACATCAATACACATTTTCTCTGGGTATGGGCCTTCACGTGAGGTTGGAGGAAGGGTATCACAGAGATACAACCCTCAGTTTCAGCAAGTAAATTGGGTGCCAGTAGTTCTTAAAATAAGGAATAGCTCTTTATTTACAGAATGGTAGCACAACCTTAAGATTGATAGTCAATCAATATAAATGCCATACAGTTACTCAGTATTTACTCACATACATAGATTCTACCACCATGTTTTGCCCATCAGAGGTTAATAACTGAACAAGGGATTGAGTCAACTTGGAAATGTCCAATCCCAAGTACCAGGCCCTTCAAGTGGAACCTAGGCAAGCTACAGTAGTTCCTAAGTCCATACACTTCAGTTCCTACTCTATGGGTGGAACACCAAGGCCTCTAATTCTTCTCATTCTCTTCAACAAAGCTCAGGCTGCTCACTAGCTAACCTGAACCTATCTTTCTCTCCTGGAGTGAGCTATAACAGAACTATCCTCACACTAACTTAACTTATTGGGCCTACCTGTTCCCCAAGCCCTAACCAAAGAAAGATGCAGAGCACAAGTTGGGTCCCCTTTTTATACAATGGAACAATGGCATTTACTTGCCAGTTACTAAACTGCCAGTAAAATACTCTACCCAGGATAGGTTCCCCTCCCAAGAGTAAATCAGGACCCACTTAGGGGACTGCCTGAATAAAGGGTAACTAAATCTTTAGTCCCCTACCCAAACATTGACTAGCTTGATTACTCTCTGTCAGACTCACGTAAGACACTATAACACTAAAATGACTGCCAATACCTTCCTAATGGGTATCCCATAGAGCATAATACTCCCCACAACAACAACAACATATAAGAATAATTACCCCAAATGTGGAACCCAAGACACATATTTACTCCACTGCTTCTGGCCATACCCATAAATCAAATCCCTTTGAGTAACAAAAGCAGTACCCAACAGAGCATTGCCTTGATGGTACCTTGGCTATTGTTGATATTCTCTGACACCAGGGAAAAGGAAAGACTTGGAGGAACAAAAATCAATTTTGCCAGACAGAACAACCCTCTCTACGTTGTTTGTTGTCTTGTTGGTGTAACACGGCTTCTATAGAGGCATGCTGGATGTCATCTCAGCATACTATATCCTATGAACCATAATGTTGATGGAAACCCTCAATTCTGATGATTACCATGCACTGATGACTTTCATTCCTGGCATATGTTTTATTATTACTGTCTTATCCTGTTTCAATATAAACCTGACATTGGTTGGGAAATAGGAGTATACCATGTTCTGCACAGACATCAGCATCTACCATTGTCATCCTGTAAGTGAATTTTTTCCGCAGTAAAAAGAAAGGCACAGAAATGGCTCTACAAAGGCAGCAACAAACTGGAGACAGAGCACAAGTGATTATCTCTTTATAGAACTGTATCTCCCTTTGATCTTGGGTTGCTTATTTACATTGTCCTTTTCATTATCATAATTAATAAACATACAAACAAACAAACTGAGGCCTCTCTAGGTTCTTGCCGTGAAAATGCGCATAGAGCTCACAGCTCAGTAACATCACAGTAAAAAAACTATTAGAAACTGTCAATATTTATTTCTAAAAAGGAAACTGAGACCTTAAGACAATTCTGTAACTGTGCCATAATTCATCCTTCTGTAGGGGGGGGGGTACAGGTGTTGCCAACCTTTATTTCAGGTAGTTCTCCTGGAAAGTTGTGGGCAGAAAAGAGCTGGTCTTGATTTACATTATGTTGGGGAGATGTTTTCCATTCTTGGGTTAAAGTATTTTCTTTGCAGTACAGTAACTGAACAGAGGGTGTGAGGGTTTGTTGGTTTATAAAAGGGGAAACCACTGCATGTCCTGTCTCTTTTGGTCCCCATTTGCTTCAGGAGGTGAGGTGCTGAAGGGCCTGTGCAGAAGTTGCTCCAATAGTTGACGAGTGATAGAAATGTTGTTCACTGAAGGGGTGAAAGACAGGATCAGGGTAGTTATCAGAGCAGCCAGGAGCTCCAATGATAAGACCGGGATGCGTTGGTACAAAGGGAGTCAAGTGGAGAATTGACTGGAGCAAGGGAACACTAGCACTGGAGATCAGCATTTGATTGAGGGTTGACACTACCCCTCAGGCCTCCTTCCCCACTCACAGATTTAGCAACTCACTGATGCCCCCACCCCATGTGTACCTTGTACCCTGTAGCCCCTGTTGGGGGAGGTCTGGAGGAAACATCATAAGTATTCAGTCAGGAGCATGTCTGGGTCAATGGGGCCCACCTGTTTTTTTCCAGTGTCCTGCTGCCCCAGTCAGAGGTTGCTGGAGATTTTTTGACCAAGGCAGTGAATACTATCTCTGGGGTTTTAATAAACGCTACAGTTGAAAAGTAAGTTAAACATCTGTGGGACGAAAGTATTTCAAGTAACCGTAAAGTGATTTATGCCTGTTCCAAAATCAGCACCCACTAATGAGACTGTGAAGCTATTCCATAAATAAAGAATTTAATTTGTTTTTAAGGACCAGCACCCACTAATGAGACCATGAAGCTTTTCCATCAATAAAGAGTTCCATTTGTTTTTAAGGACCACTGGCACCCAAGTTATTTGTGAAATTGAGTTCTGTGTAAGCAATCAGTGTGTTGACCCCTCCTCCAACAGTAAAGCCAGGGCCCAGCTGGAAGGGAAGGGTTCACGTAATACATGGTCTACTACTGTCAGATGCAACCCTAGGTAAGACCTTTGCAAGGTACCAATAAGAAGGCTGTTTCCAAAAACCTATTACTGTACATGTGTATAATATTTAAATATTTTTTTAAAAATGTTGTTTCTCTAACTCTCTATCTCTATTCCTGTTTAGTAATTCTGATGGACTTCTCGTTCAGACTTTTCAGGAGACTCTTCAATACGTAACAAAGCTCACCTCATAAGCAAGTGATAATGTTAGTTCTGAACGCAGAGCCACAATTACAGGATTTAGAAATACAGGAGAAAACGGGAGAAACGTGAGAAAAATTTTTTAGTGAGGCAAAACATTTACACAATTGTTCTTTATCACAAAGAATTATCATTTGAGACCACATGGACATTGGGGTTCACAATGAGCTGAAGTAAGAAAGGAGTGTGTTAATGAAAGACAAACTTGTTAAAATAAGGAAAATTAAGCAGTTAAGACCATTAGTATGTTATGAATGTTTGTCATTATCATTACAGTGTTACTGGTGTGACCTTCTTACCATTAGTGATGCTTTAAATCAGCCTTAAGTCATGACTTTGCAAAAGAATGTTCTGGCTCAATGGATAGAAAGCAATAGAATCTCTTCTGCTGAGTGTGTTCCTACGAGGAGTCATCGTGGGTCTTCCTTCTGTTGATAACCTGTGACTGGGTTTTATTATGGCATCCAACGTGGGCCTGATACCCACAAAGCTTTAGATGTTTTCGGTTCTGTGCACTCTCCACTAGCTTGGCTGTCATCCAGCTCTTACTGCCCTGTAGGTGCATTTGGTGTCTAAGAACATGTTGGACCTCCAGAGACTGACATGGCTGTGCCAGTTACAGTTGCTTTGCCAGGACAATCAAACATAATAGCTAGAACATGCCCAAATTTTGAATTTCCCATTTGTCTTCTCTTTCTGATGTCAATATCAAGTGAAAGGAATAAAAGCAGTCGGCGAGCCACAACTATAGTTTTACGATCACAGTGAGGTCATTTCTAAAAGAGGCAACAACTAGATTAGGATTTGGATCCAAGTATAACATTTGGAACATTCCTGCGGTGGAACATTATGTTGTCAAGTTTGTACTTGTGATTGACTCATAATGGCATTGCATGGTAACATACTGTTTATTATGGCAAGAGATGGGCGGAAAGAGCGGCACGGGCTTAGCCGTTCTACATTGGTGTGTTGCATTTCATTACATGGAGACAAATATGTTTTTGTCCTTGATGTTCAATCAGAAATAGAAAATGTTACTTCACTATGTTTATAATGTTCCTGTAGTTCTAACCACAAAAAGTAATCACCCCATAGGATATAATGGCAAAGGAGGGTTCAGGCTTCACCAACTGTAAAAACAATTCAAGGTTGTTCAGAATATTGTATATAGTGGGATAAAGGGCATACATTCCTCCATTTGAAAATTAAATGTAAATGGGGCAGTCCCAAGGGAATGGATGTTGCAGAGGTACAATTCCTCATGTAGGGTACGTATCTGAATTAGGGTAGGGATGTGGATAAGTAGATGGGATAGACAAAAAGGAAAATGAATTCCAGCAGATAAACTGCAAAACATTTATTCCAGGTAGTGGCAACACAGCATGTTATAGGTCAGACCCCTTTATCAGGTGTAAGAAATAGAAGGGATAGTCCTCAGGGAATGAAGCTGCAGTGGTGCTGATCCTCAGATCTGGCTTAGTCTAAGAAGGTGGAGTCATCCCCAATGGAAATGTGTTGCAGTGATACCATTACTTATATATGATGCAGAATCTGCTTATCGTAGGCAGGTGGAGTCATCCCCAATGGGAAGCCGTTGCAGTGATACCATTACTCAGGGTACAGAGTCAGAGTCAGAGCCAGCTTAGTGTAGGCAGGTGGAGTTGTCCCCAATAGAAAGATGTACAGTGGTACCATTACTCAGGGTACAGAGTCAGAGTCAGAGCCAGCTTAGTGTAGACAGGTGGAGTTGTCCCCAATAGAAAGATGTACAGTGGTACCATTACTCAGGGTACAGAGTCAGAGTCAGAGCAAGCTTAGTGTAGACAGGTGGAGTTGTCCCCAATAGAAAGATGTACAGTGGTACCGTTACTCAGGGTACAGAGTCAGAGCCAGCTTAGTGTAGACAGGTGGAGTTGTCCCCAATAGAAAGATGTACAGTGGTACCATTACTCAGGGTACAGAGTCAGAGCCAGCTTAGTGTAGACAGGTGGAGTTGTCCCCAATAGAATGATGTACAGTGATGCCATTACTCAGGGTACAGAGTCAGAACCAGCTTAGTGTAGACAGGTGGAGTTGTCCAGGGCTGGATTTATATAGCAGCCGCCCCTAGGACCATTGCCGTTTGTCGTACCTGTCCTCTCCAGGCAAATTTTCATTATCGGAACGGGAACAATAAGGAATGGTGCAAAGGAAATTTAAAAATCATTTGTATCTCCTGCGTATCCCCAGTGCTTTTGAACCAATGTGGGTGTGGTCGGGCAGCATGCTGCCCCCTAAAATCTTGCCACCCTAGGCTCAGGCCTTCGGGCCTGGAGTTATCCCCAATAGAAAGATCTACAGTGGTGCCATTACTCAGGGTACAGAGTCAGAGCCAGCTCAGTGTAGGCAGCTGGAGTCGTCCCCAATGGGAAGCTGTTGCACTGGTACCATTACTCAGTTTGGGTATAGAATCAGTTTAGTGTAAGAATGTCATTGTTCCCTGTAACCTTACACTGGAACTATGGAAACATTATAGTCTATTATAGTCTTATTTTCCTCACTCCCCACCATGTTCTCCAAGGGGGAGTCTTGAACTAAGAAACATAATAGCTAAAGGGGAAGTATTTGCCTCTTACCCCCAATAAGAGATCTGCTGTAGAACTCTTTCTAGTGATTGGGGCAAGAAGCGATCAGGGCTCACATGTCGGGCAAATAGGACCCAGGTTTGGAGAAGGAAGACATGTTCATGTATATTAGGAAGAGGAAGTACCATGGAACAATACTTATTGCAGATAGTAACCAAGGCTGATTTTTGGCTGAGCCACCCCACCCCCCCTCTCCCACAGAGAGCCTTTAGTGTAACCAGGAATCCATTTCTGTTGTTGAAAGGGGTGTCAGGGCTGCGACCAATGGGAAAGTGATTCATCCATAAATCAGTGGCCACCGGCCAAGAATATTCCCTGCTCCACTTAGCCAACGGCTCCCAAACTGACAGTCTCATGGCTCTGCCTATAACTGCTCCACCTGTCTGTATTTGCCATGTAACCTATCCCTGTGAGCTTTCATAGTGTAGATCCAAGCGACATTCCTCTGTGGTACTGACTGTCTTCTACAGCATTGCACTTAGTCTTCCTTAAAGGGCACCAATCATACCTAAAATGATTTACTAAGTAAATACAATATGTGAACGTTCAAGAAATCCGATTTGTAAAACAGTTAGAATTGTTTGTATAATGTAAATGATCAGCTCACTATACCTTCTGCAAAATCTCCCCTATCTCCACTGCAGTTCTAGCTGAGGCAGCCATCTTGGATTTCACTGACTCCTCCTACCTATATCTTCACAGCCAGCTGTAGCTCTGAAATCTCGCACATGCTCAGTTGAAATTCCTTACTTGCCTAATAAACCTTCTAAGCTATTTTGAAATCTGCCAAACTTGTGTGTTAGTGCTGCCACCTTGTGGAAGTTGTGTGTGCACTTCTCTTGATACTTCTAGAGTTTACTAAAGCTAGGCATTCTGGGTAGAATACTCAGGGCAGTGCTACAATCTGAGCATGCTCGTGAACTCATTTGCATGTTGTAGTCAGTGGTCAGTGACAAAGTATGGGATTTTTTTCAAGGTTGTTAATATGTGTTTGATTTTGGCTATGATTGGTTAAGAATTTGATGGATTCTGGCAAATACAAAAGTAAAGGATCCCATGTTATTTAGGGCCCCGGGCCCCAGAGAGTCAAATACAGGCAGCGGGTGAAGAATAATAGGATTTTTACTGGAGCTGATATGGAGGGGTCAGACAAGGGACAGGCTCAGTGATAGTAAAATGTGGTCAGTAAATATGTGCCGGGGACGGTGCCAGGAAAGCAGGTTTTTATTTAGGTCACATCATTAATTGCAAGCTCTAATGCCGACTAAAACTTTATTGGTCCTTGGAGAAATGGGAAACACACAAAGGATTAGGTGCATTGGAACCAGAATCCAGAAGTGGAGTAAACAGGCCCAGTGCTTTATATTTTGTACTTTGCTCCCAGGGGTAAATATTTGACTCTTTTTATAATTACCGCTGATTTAATTGCACTAGTACTGTAGCCTGGTTATAACATTGCCTGTAACAGGGGCAAGTATGAAACAAGAGGATTTAGTTTTCCCTTTAAAATCAGTCAAAAATAATGATAATATTTGGATCACAGCCGACCAATTTGTTCTATATTATGTACCATGTGTATTGGGTATGAAATCCAAGGGTGCAGGCTGGGTGCTTGGGGTTTGTAACCCTTTCTTTCAGGGGGGGAAATACTTTCCTGTGTAAAGCCCCACACTGTATTCAATACATGGAATAAAGAACTTGGGGATGATTCCAAAGAACATTATTGATAATGGAACCTCTATAAAAAGGGTGTGCCACTAGATAATTACATCCCTGTACTTGGGCCCAGTTTGCCTCTGGCTGGATTCTCTCTTTGGACTCACACACACTGTACTGGTGCCATATTGAGAAGGATTGTGTTGCTATTGTCTGGAAAATAAATATAATTGTAGGCTTTATTCCCTGGCTGGTATTCTACACACGGGACAGGCATAGGTGTCCTTGAATGTAACCAAAGTATAGCCTCCACCTCAAGTCCATCTTAATAGAAGAAGCCAAAGTTCTGCCAAAGTGATGCCTCAGGTGCCTCCACTGAATAGTGTGTTTCTGTTATATCACTTTCTCAATTTCCCCCCAGACTCCTCACTTTCCCACCTTGTCGGTAGAATGGTCAGTTCCAGGTGCTGGATGTGGAGGAGTATCACATTATAACACTAGAGAAATGGAAACAATGAGCCAGTGCCTCTCCACATCTTGGTTTGGGTGGAATTAGTTTGAAATGGCTGATGTGTAACCTCTTCTTTTGTACAGCCAAGAGACTTGTGTTGGTACTTGTTAATAATACTCATTGTAGCCTCAAATCTCAGGAGCATTTGGTGCCCATTAGAGCTCCATGAGCAGAAGCCCTACATGGACACTGAGGAGAACACCGAGAAGTTGCACAACCAACCAATCCTTCTCTTTGTTCAGTTGTTACTTTCATGTAACACAATTGTATCCAATAGAGATAAAGAGACATGATTTTGATCTTATGATCAGATGTAACTGGGGTTCTGTTGTATCACATGAAGGCAGGGAGCTCAGCCATGTGCATGAATGTGAGGGTAGGACAGTGGGGGTCACACCTTTATAAAATAAACAAGCACAGTGAGCACCTAATATAGTCACTTTTCATTCTAGGTGTCTGTCGTCAGTCCTAGCACTAGAATCTTCTCAATCCATCTGGCAACTGCCAACCTCAATGCGAGTAAATAAATCATCATTGGAAAAGAACATTTCCTCAGCATAACGGTGGAAGAATGTGGTGAAATTATCTATAAATATAAAATATAACCACCTCTGGCCAAATATTGCCATTGTTTTGTCTTCACACTTGGTCAGCCGGTAGCTAATGTTGGCTCATGTTAGGCCAGCCTAACTTTACTTACTCACACTGTGGATAGCACTTGTAGCCCTTGTTCAAGGAGTAGAACTTGGGCTACCATTTTCCCCTACAGTTTGGTCCCAAGCTAAAAAGGAGAAGATAACTTCTCACTGATGTCTACATAAACATTGGGTACTAGTGGTTTCTAAAAAAACAAAATACAAAAGTAGTCTTCGAGGGAATAAATTCCCTTGTAATTCAACACATAAATGACACTTTTACCTCTCTTATGTTGTCCAGCTTGCTCTACTGAATTTCTTATCTGGGATCCTAGTGACTTCAATTAGCTACTTCTGTGCCTTTTATACTCACAAATTGTATCCCAAACCCATGTAAGTAGTACATAAATCCCTAACCCACTCCTGCAGGCCAGGTGAGGGCACCCTAAGGTCACCTACTAGCTGCTACTCCATAGAAACACTATGGTGCCAGGTAGGAACTCCAATGCAGTCATCTACATAGGGCCACTCAATACTGAGACACTTGGTTCATGGCGTGTCATTTTCTCACATCCCTACACTAGTATTTGAAGAAAATTAAATAACGTAAGGAACGCCCGTCAAAACTTACTTGGTGTCATGACAGACGCTGGTCAGCACTTGATGCAAAACATCAGTGCTCTCTTTTTTGGCACGACAATCCCCTTTAAATAGACGCATAAGGCTTCCAGACCTTATAGGTTGCTGGGTCAGCTGTTTACTACTTATTACTGATCCTGACCTCGGCCTGTTTCAAATTCTTGCTGCCTGTGTTTTGTGCCTGCTGCTTCCTTCTTGGTCCACAAATTTTAATCTGAGCCTTCTGGCCCTGACAAATAACACACTGCCTGGGGCAGGAGCCCCTGGGCCACTCATTCAATAAGTGGAAGTTCTGCTCTTCATGTGTACAGCAGATTTGAAAAAGGCCTCAAGCAGGAGCTGAAATGTATGAAATAAAGCACTATGATAAACACAGATACTGAGTATATAGATAGATAGATAAAGGGTGTGGACCACCTTTAGCTATCTATCTATATATATATATGAGTTGAGTACTCACTCAACCAAACAACATCTTGTCTGGGTTCCACCAGCATGAAGAGAACATAAGGTATTGTAATTGAGCGAGTGTGATCCCTTTTGTTTATTTTCACACCGTTTATCAATATATATATATATATATATATATATAATGCTTTTTCCTGATTTTACATTTTCCTGTATTTTACACCATTTATTCCAGGATCCTGAAATATATAAAATGGTTCTATATCGTTTTGACCCAGCATAAAAAGTAACTTGAGAATCAGAAAGGCAGGTCTGACTTTATCTTCACTCATCCGGGGAACTCATTCAGTTGTGTTTCTGTTCGGGTTTCGGAATTGTTGGTCCCAGCTGAACACAAATCTTTGCTATATTCATCTGCTATGTGTCAAGTTATCAGTCTGGCAGGGATATAGGATTTATTCACTGGCTCGAAGATTTGGAACTGGTGTTTACAATCTCCAGGAGAGCTGGAAAATGGATCTGCACCAGCGAAATAAACCTCAAACTTTCCCACCCAAACTGCCACCCAATAAGTTCATCGGCAAAGTAATAACAGTGGTTTGGAAGGCAATATATTGAAGATATAGCTGTTAAAGCAACACTAATACTGAAATAGCCATATGCAACCTGAAGCTTAGAAAAGCAGTGCCACTGAACTACTTGCTCTGCTTCAGGTGGGGGCTCTCCAGCCTCCATTCCCCTCCAAATGAAACACCAAGTATTTTTTTCTATCATGGAGGAGCTCTCCCATAGTCTGAAAGGTTTTATTTCTTTTTATTGAAAACTATACTTCATTATATATAAAATATAATATAGTGCAGTTCAACCCTCAATGCAACAAACCAACAACCAGAGGAGCAGGGAATATGGAGGTGCCTAGGAAAGGCGAGATCACAGGACCAACACATAAAAGGAAGAAGATCGAGAGAGACATTCTTTCCCTCCTCAAAATGAGGCAATTCCAGTAGAACCTCCTGGACTGCTTTTTCCATGTCTATAAAATACCAAATGGTACATATGTGAGCTCCTACTCAGAGACCCAGCTCTTTTCCATCAAGTCTACCGGCATCAATTCAAAATCCTTGGATTTTGGATTGGTGGTGGGATGAGAGGGTGGCACATAAGATAAGATTAGTCTTTGAAGCATCAGAGATCTTACCATCAAAGGGAAAATTTGATTCTTCTTTTCCTGCAGTATATGGCCCAGAAATGGCTACAGTCTGCAGAACCAGCACTAGGACTACTTTTCTACTTCATCTGGGGCTTGCTTGCTAAAGAATCCATCAGTGGACATGGTTATAGCCACTTGTTTTTGTCTTCCTATTCTACCATGTTCTTTTGGGTTGCTAAGTTGCCACTGTCTTCCTTTGCATTTGCTCAGGACTGGTATTTCAGGCACTACCATATTAGTAACTGTGGAACTCTTCCATGATTATTCAAAACAAGAAATCAACATGTGCCCCCAAATATCACCAACAGGCTAGCCGCATTTCTTCTGCTTTGAGATCTCAGTTTGAGATCTCTGCAAACCTCAAATAACTACTACTAATCTGGCAATACACAACACAAATGGTGACTCCCTTATTAACATCTCCTCAGAGTGTGTTCAGCTACTGATTGGGTTACTGAAAAGTCATTTCTAGAGAAGCTGGGCCGTAGATAATATTCTTGTTTAATGTATTGGCAATCAGTTACTTAAATCTACACTCAGCACATCCATATGTAATGTACCTCAACAGCAGGGCTAATGTAACTTCTACCAGAACGTACACCCAAGGGAAACAAGTCTTTATTGCAGTTAATTTACTCACCAGGGGGTACTATCTAATGTAACCTCTTCCACAATCTTCATCCAAGGGAAGCAGGTGGCTCTTGCAGACATGTTCATTTACTCACCAGGGCTAATATCTAATGTAACTTCTCCCACAATCTTCACCCATGGGAAGCAGGTCCATCTTGTGGACATGTCCTTTAACTCATCAAGGGCTACTATCTAATGTAACTTCTCCCACAATCTTCACCCATGGGAAGCAGGTCCATCTTGTGGACATGTCCTTTAACTCATCAAGGGCTAATATCTAATGTAACTTCTCCAACAATCTTCACCCAAGGGAAGCAGGTTTATCTTGTGGACATGTCCTTTAACTCATCAAGGGCTACTATCTTATGTAACTTCTCCAACAATCTTTACCCAAGGGAAGCAGGTCTATCTTGCAGACATGTTCATTTACTCACCAGGGACTACTATCTAGGGATTCCTGATTAACTTTATTCATACACTTTAATCAGTATCAGATCTGCAACAAATTATATTTCTTTTCTTTTTACACAATCTTCTAAGGCACAGAACATACACATAAGTCTTTAAGGTATGTAACCACACAGATTTACCTGCTACACAAGTTGGAATACTAGAATCCAAGCTTTTATCACAACAGAAGAGGGACACACACGCAATTATTTTGTAGCATATCACTGCCCTCTTCAGGTACAATATCAAAGTTAGCTTTCCAAATAAATATAATATAAATGAAATGCAGCCACGAAAGTACCTTGCATCAAGTTGCATGTGCTAAAAGGTGCAAAAAACAATGTGCCTAAGTCCTGGCCTGACTAGCCAGTAAATACAGAGGTAGATTTGAAATCGGAATTCAGTCTACAGCAAGTTGCCCGTTGTTAGGTTCTATTAGAAAGTTCCTGGGTGTTTAATCTTTGTGATTCCTGCCTGATCTACTGTATATTGACCCTTGCTTTGCCTGACTACTGGGATATCTCCAATCCTGACCCTTGTCTGCCTGCTTGATTATTCTGACTCTCTCCAATCCTGACCCTTGCCTGTCTGTGACTATTCTGATCTCTTCAACCCTGACCCCGGCCTGTCTGATGATTGTTCTCTGCTTGTGCTGGCCCAGCCTGCCTGTTCCACTCTGTGGTGTCTGGTGGTGTTCTTCAATCCAGTGTCCTTGGTGAGACGATCGTGCCCCTTTGCTAGTCCAGAAACTATTGCTTTGCTCCTCAATTAAGACCTGGCGGCATCCAATTAGCCGAGGGTTCCTCCCGAGGTGAAAGGCGGCGGTTATAGGCAGAAGTGAGAGCTGAGACCTGGGAGCTTAGCTTGGGTTCTGGATTTAGGGTGCCGTTCGTGACAGAATAGGGGTCAGTTAAAAGGGGAAACCTTTAGAAATCTAGCAGAATATCCTGCATCCCAGATGACAGAGATCACAAACTCACATTTTCAGTGGTATCTCCACCTCCCTTAGTTAGGATTGATTATATATGTGTGTGTGTGACATGGAATAAAACTGTACAAACTCCAAAACTTCACCTGTGGAGGATTAGAGACTATCACCAAAGTGAGCTGTGGAATACACACAATTTGAACAGTACAATAGGTCAAAAACAAACTTGAAGGTGGATTCAATCCCTATAGTTCAAACACTACAGCCCAACACTCAAGGCTGAAGATATTGTTCCTATTGACTTCTATGGCATCTTAATAAGTTATAGGCGGCTTCAATAACAAATCATACCCAACAATTACCTTGTAGCTGAGCCACCTTTCCCCGTCCCGTCCAAACGTATGTGCAACTCCAGTATTGTATAATAGGAAAGGATGCAGCCAAAAGCAGAATAACTGCAATGTGCATTTCTTGACACAACATGTTTCGGGTATAACAACCCTTTATCAAGTGAACAATTTGATTGGGAAAATAGTCTTGATCACAAGAGCAAACATATTTTTTTATATTCAATTTTGAAATTTGGCACTAGAGTTAGACATGATGTTCATTTACCAGGTACCCCAAACATGACTTGTGCTCTTATAAGCTTCCATCACTCTTTACTTCTGTATTGCAAGTTGGACTATCACCCCCCCAGCAGCCTATCAGCAGAACAATGGGAAGGTAACCTGATAGCAGCTCATTACTGAAGAATTTGTTTGCATTGCTAAAACTTAGCCCCACCTAGTGGTAAATATGAGAATAGTATGAGCACGACTTGGGTCGTATTGAAGTAAAATGAGAAAAGGAGAAACAATAGCTTTCTCAAAGCAGTTCCATCCTGAAATGCTGGCTCCTTCTCAAATCTCAGGATCAGGCACAATGCCTCCACACCAATATTACAGCTAAAAAAAATAATTTGTGGGTTCAAGAATAAAAGTTTATAAGGTAGAGTGAATTATGTGCAATGTAAAAAGTGTAATTTAGAAATAAAACGTAAATCAAAAAAATCATGGCAGAATCCCTGTAAACAAATCCCAATGTCTTCCCTTACAGGGATACACAGTAACAAGGGGGTGCTGAAAACTAAATTTTGACTTGGGAATAGATTCTTTATAATTCAGAGAATTGTTTTGGTTCCTTCTGTCAAAGCCGACCATTCAACTCCACCTCCAGGGAGACAGTAGCTGCTGTGTCTATGCTAAAGACAGAAATGATTATGGTGCTGGGAACATCTAATCAGAAGTTGGAGCCTGTGCATCGATGAGGGTTCCAAGTTGGACAATTACAGGGGCCTCAGACTTTTTCCATTAATATGTGATACCGGAGGGTTAAATCCAATCTCACTCATCCGAATGGAAACAACAAAATACTTGGATTTTGGCATTTTCTGAAGAAAAATAAGAGCAGCTGAGGAAATCATTGATGAAAAGAAAGGATCATTAGACCCTTTGCCTGTGTTCATAACCTTACACTGACATCATTTGGCATTAATTAGCGTTAAGTAGGAGCTGTTGATTTTAATTGCTGCCAGAAATATTATGTATCAGAGGGGAAGCACAGACAGAATGCATTGATAATCCCAAAAGAAGAGACATCACTGGACTAAAGCTGGTCATACAAGGCAAATAAAAGCTGCCAACATGGTCCATCCAGGCAGATTCAACAGGTTATTGGCCCATGTATGACTGATGAGTCTGCCCAACCCAACAACTCTCTATAAACAGCCAGGTTTGTACAGGTATGGGGTCCATTAACTGGACATCTGTTATCCAGAAAGCTCCGAATTAAAGGATGGCCATCTTCCATAGACTCTGTTTTATTCAAATAATTCATTCATTTTTCTGTGTAATAATATAACAGTAGCTTGTACTTGACCCCACTTAATATATAATTAATCCATATTGGAAGAAAAAAACTCTTTTTGGGTTTATTTAATATTTTAATGACTTTTTTTACTAGGCATGGAGATCCAAAAGCATCCTGGATAACAGGTCCCAGAAATGTATTGGCCAGGTTTCACCCGGTCAGCTGAGTGTTGATGTGGTCTTCATCCAACAGTTCTCTATAAGCTCTTAAGTCAACAATCGGATCTGATTAATTTGGCCCATTGTGTGCGTGGTCAAACTGGGCCCTAGATCCACTTATGATCTCGCTGTGTATGGCCAGCTCAGTGGTTTTTGTAAATATCTGGCATACAGTTTATATGTATGTTACTGAGAAGCATTTTGTATATGAAGTGTCAGAACATTCTCTATACATGACTTCCTTCTACGCCCATCCAATAGGCTACTAAAGTGTAGAAGGCCATCCATAAGTGTAATGGAGTACAATGCAAAGTTCTATATGCCCGAACACCAAGACATCCCACCTCTTCCTGTGGGAGGAATAAGAAGACTTAGCTGTTCGAAAACAATCACATATTTTTCCTACGTACATATTTAGTAATTTTCTCTTTTGAACTCTTCGCCCAATTTATTAGGTACCCAAAATCAGTCACTCACTCCAAGACATCTCACTACTTCCTGTGGGAGGAAGTAGAAAACTTAAGAATGTTTGAAAAAAACCAAAAATTTTCTACCTACCTATTTATGCATTTTCTCTTTTGAATAAAGTATCTCATACTGAGAAGAGTCTGCTGGAACTCTTCGGCCAATTTATTAGGAACCCAAAATCAGTCACTCATACCAAGACATCCCACCACTTCCTGTGGTAGGAAGAAGAAGACTTAGGAAGAACATCTAGAGCTCTAAATGAGAGGACTCATTGAAATGTTACTATTAGGTGGTTATCTGGGACTTCAGTCAAATATTGTTGCCTTCAAAATACTTCAATGCCAATCCAACTTTGCCAGGGAAACTTTTCTAAGAAGGAAATTCCAAGCCCGTCAGAATCTGGTGAATATTACTTTATACTTGGGATTATTTATCAGTAGAATGTTACAGATATTCAATCTGTCAAGTGATCCTTCATTCATAGAAAATATTCATTAAAACGTTTCAGTCGAATTCAAATAAGTATATATGGTCTTAATATATACGGTCTGACCTGAAAAACTGCGACTTGAGGGCCTACAAGTTTATTATTAAATTTTTTCACTTCCCTTTCTATTAAGACCTCCTCTATTAAATCTATTGGCAATGGCAGACTATGTCATTCCCACTGTACTAGAAAATTCCAGTCTAGAAATAAAAGAATAAAAAAAAATTGAACTCCAGTTGTGGAATGTCTTATATAATAAGTACAGGTTGAACTAGCCCTTTAATACTATCTTGACTGCAAATTCATTTTAGGAAAGGCAATTTTAGAGAATTTGGGGAACTTGTGGGAACTGCCATGGGAAACTGTTGATTACACAACTCATGTTATTAATTACATCTGGACCAGGGGAATGAGACTTGATTGAGAGCCTTAGGGGTTCTTGTTGGTTACTGTAATCCAAGACGTCTTCTTTCAGCACTGAAGAACCTTTAAAACATTTGAAACCAGTTAAGTACACAAAGGCCTATGGACTGAGCAGTACACAGCTCTCTTTGCACAACACCCCCCATCACCACCACCCGTTTAAGGGCATTCCCTTGCAAACTAAATGTTGTATTATAGAAAAAACACGGTGGGTTGAGTAGACTTATGCTTAGCCCTTATTGGTAAATGAGTCTCTTAGTTTTTATTGGTCAATTAGACCCATCACTTATGTTCCCCATTTAGACTGTTGTTGGGCTGGAAGGGCACGTCTTCCCATGAGTACCTTGTTTTACCCTCACCATATCATTGATGCAAAGTCTAGCTAAAATCAGAACCGAGATGAGAAAGCCAAATGTTTACCGTAATGAGCAAGCCCATGAGCCCAGGCAGCAGCAAGGATGCTGGGAGAGGAGGCAAGATGGTGGGATGCTTATTAGAATGTACCCTGGACCAATGCATTTTTCAAGAAATACAAGCACTGGCCCAGTGATCAATGATTACAATCATTTGGGGGGTGGATGGTGCCTAACATATCCCCTCACAAATCCATTTCTATCATAGGAAGGTTGAGCAAGCACAAGAGAAACAAATATGCAATATATTATACTTCATCTCAGCACAGGAATAAGATCAGGAACAGAAACACTGAATTTGGAAAAAAAAAGTCAATAGGAAAATAAAAGATGAGCCATTTGTTCCTGTTGTAATTGGCCTGATTTCTATCCTGCGCAGCGGCCCAATCCAATGAGACGCAGTGACTCCCAATAACATCATCCTTGCCCAGCTGGAAGTCTAGTGAGATATCCAAGTGTCTCTGATAGGAAAGCTCAGTGTAAGTGAGAAAGGCCACATCCAAGAGCTGACAGAGAGCAAGCCCACGTGATTCAGGGTCGTATTGTTTAGAACAAATTGTAATAATGGAAAGAATCCAGCCTGTGAGTGGTGCCGCACAATCGCACTGATAACCAGAACCACATGCTGGGGATCTTTCCCATCACTTCAGAACATAAACGTATTGTCTGGAACGATGGAGACAATAAGAGATTATTTGCCTTGGGACTGGGCACTGGCCACACCATTGGTGCAAGTATGGCTTCCATTATGGCTTCTATGCTAAACAAATCCACTTGTGATAAGGAAGATCTCTAGGATCACGGTGAGATCCGCTGGGTTATATATGGGAATACAACGAGCCCTGGGCAGCGTTCCTAAGTCCTTGTCCCCCCTTCCCGTTACACATATATACACAGATTTCTGCTGGAGCGCTGGGAATTTGGCACAAAGGTGACGTAAAGAGATGTAAAATCTCCTGCGCACCCCTGGCGATTCGGAAAAAAACTAGGATGTGACTGGGTGACATAACACCCCTAAAATCTTGCCGCCCCACCCTGCCCTTCCCACATATCCGGCCCCAGCAGTGTATAGAGCAGCACAAGAATCCAGTGTCAGTAATTGTGAGCCCAAATGGATCGTTAGTTAGTAAACATTGTATTTTATATGGCTGTTTTAACTAATGGGCTCGCCAAGATGAGGGGGGCCAACAAACTGCCATGAACAACGAGTCCCCCATAAATGTCAGGCCCCTCATTTTAATCAGCTGAATGCACTCTATAATATTCATGCACCCTCAGTGCCCTGTATTGCTAAAGTTGCTCCTGTGCTGTATCTGTAAAGGCCCCCATACAAGGGCCAATAAAAGCTGCCGACTGACCGAGTCGGCAACTTATTGGCCCGTGTGTGGGGCCATCTGACGGGCTTCCCCGATCGATATCTGGCCGAAAGACATCCAGATCTCGATCGGGCAGGTTAAAAAATCCCGTTGGATCACAGATGCATGTGTGAGTGTATGCGATGCTGCGATCCGACCGCCCATTTGGCATGCATTATGTTCCGATGGTTGGACCCTAGGGCACTTCAATGTGGGCATATCGGGGAGAGATCTGCTCGTTTGGTGATACGAGCAGATCTCTATGTCTGTGGAGGCCCTTAGTCACCCCAGTGATTTTCACTTTCCTTTATCTCTTTATTAAAGGAGAAGGAAAGGCTAATACTAAGTAAGGTCTATATAAATACACCAGTAAACCCTCAAAGTAATGCTGCTCTGAGTCCTCTGTCAAAATAAACACAGAATTTCTTTCCTTCTATTGTGTCACATGGGCTTCTGTATCAGACTTCCTGTTTTCAGCTGAAACCTCCAGGGCTAGGGCTTGAGCATGCTCAGTTTGTTCCTCTCTCCCTCCTGCTGTAATCTAAGCCCAGAGCTATGAGTGAGCAGGGAGAGACTCAGGCAGAAAGTGATGTCACACCAAGCTAATATGGCAGCTGCTATCCTAAACAAACAGAGAGAGCTTCTAGAGCTGATTACTCAGGTATGGTAAAGCATTCTGCAGAATAAATATAGTGTTATAGCAGAACTTTTGTGGCTAATCTATTGGCAATAAACTGCTTCGGTAGCTTTCACAAACCTGGTAAATTTTGTAAAATGAACATGGTGGCCACAAAATGGGCATGGGCAAAAAGTTTTGCCACGCTACTCATGGCAAATCTTTTTGTCCTCAGGGCCGCCATTAGAAATCACGGGGCCTCGCCCACCCTAGCACCCAAGCCCCGCCCCTGACCCCGCCCTCTCCACATCAAAGTTAAAAGACCACACAGACATCAGCACTAAAAAAGTAAACCCCACACATATTGATGATCAGGGCTCCCTTACAAGTTCAAAAAAGCATTGGTGCAAGGGCCCCTCTGACATGTTAAAAAGAATTTTGGCCCAAAAAAAAATTTTAAGAATAAAAAAAACATTGGTGCCAGGGCCCCCTTACAAGTTAAAAAAAAATTGGGGCCCCAAAAAAATAAAAAAAAAACAAAAAAACCTTGGCGCCAGGGCCCACTTACAAGTTAAAAAAAATTGGGGGCAGCAGCCCCCAGAATAGACCTGGGTCTGTGTATAATACAATATCAGGCCAAGTTCCACTCAGGATAGACCTGGGTCTGTGTATAATACAATATAATGACTAGTTCCACTCAGGATAGACCTGGGTCTGTGTATAATACAATATAATGGCTAGTTCCACTCAGGATACACCTGGGTCTGTGTAAAATACAATATAATGACTAGTTCCACTCAGGATAGACCTGGGTCTGTGTATAATCCAATATCAGGCCTAGTTCCACTCAGTCCAGATCTGGGTCTGTGTATAATACAATATAATGACTAGTTCCACTCAGGATAGACCTGGGTCTGTGTATAATACAATATCAGGCCTAGTTCCACTCAGTCCAGACCTGGGTCTGTGTATAATACAATATAATGACTAGTTCCACTCAGGATACACCTGGGTCTGTGTATAATACAATATAATGACTAGTTCCACTAAGGATAGACCTGGGTCTGTGTATAATACAATATAATGACTAGATCCACTCAGGATAGACCTGGGTCTGTGTATAATACAATATAATGACTAGTTCCACTCAGG
>CM044439.1:171908560-171919376 GCA_024363595.1 Xenopus borealis | reverse complement strand
GACTAGTTCCACTCAGGATACACCTGGGTCTGTGTATAATACAATATCAGGCCAAGTTCCGTGTGACACTGTAGTATAACAGCAGGGGGCGCCATGTTCATCCCCCCCAGACCCCCACGTCGTTACTCAAGTTAAAAGAGTTTCCCGCGCGAGCTGAAGTGGGAGGAGCTTATACGGTCGCTGTTTCCCGCGCAGCATGCGTCAGTTGAAGGGAGCGCGCTTGTTAGTGTCACACGCGAGTAAAGTGGCGAGAACGCGCTCAGTCAGTTTGAAAATTCAGGCGGGAAGAGGCGGAGCTTCCAGTCAGTGTTGTTACCGGCATTTATCTGCTCTCCTCACCGGCGCGGTACGTAAAGCTCCTGTCCTACTCCCTGTCCCACACAGTGTCTGTCCTTGTGCTGCTCCGGTCAGCTCGTTGTCAGGTGCGGGGATATGGGCGGCTCTTATTCACCACTGTCTGTAGGCCAATGGGAGTTGCCTGAGATTTCCGGGCTGCTGAGAGCGAGGCCGCAGGGAGTTGCCCCTCTGTGGGCCGCAGGGAGTTGCCCCTCTGTGGGCCGCAGGGAGTTGCCCCTCTGTGGGCCGCAGGGAGTTGCCCCTCTGTGGGCCGCAGGGAGTTGCCCCTCTGTGGGCCGCAGGGAGTTGCCCCTCTGTGGGCCGCAGGGAGTTGATGTGGGAGTCCCTGTGGGTGAGAGAGCTGGGGGGCCCCTAGGAGGCGGAGCCAGTTTCCCTCACTATAAAGCTTCCTGAGTGGAGGGATTTGCAGTGACCCGGGTGTTACTTGTACAGACTAATCCTCCTGTTTATCTTTATGTGTCTCTCAGGGATCTGTACTTGTTCCTCTGTTCTCCTCATACACTCTCTCTTTATGAGACCTTATATCTTCAGTTGGCCTTTAATATCACCTGTATGCTGATGAGTCACATATATTAGACACCCCCTCACTACCCACTGGTTCAAACCCAGATATCCGACAGCTCAGTAGTTATTTATTCCTGGATGAACCAACGTCACCTCCAGCTCAACTTGACTTGGTCTTTCCAGCCAAACTGAGCCCTTCTCCTCGTCTCACCGTTACTATTGATGGGATGACCATTAACCTGGTAATCTCAGCACAATACTTATGTTTGACCAGTCCCTCTCCTTCTCTAATCACATTAATAATACTGCCAAAACTGTTGTTTCTTCCTCCACATTATAGCCAAGATACAGCCGTTTCTTTCTCAAACAGCCCAAACACTAATCCATGCCCTTATCTTATCCCGCTTAGACTACTGCAATCTCCTCCTAACTGGTCTTCCTGACTCCCATCTCTCTCCCCTCCAATCAATCTGAACCTCTGCTACCAGGATCCTTCTGCTCTCTCCTAAAAGAGAATCTGCTCAACCCCAAGTAAAATCCTTAGCATGGCTGCCTGTTTATCAAAGAATAACATATAAACTCCTTCTACTGACACTCCCAGGCCTTCACTCCTCTGCTCCTCACTACATCTCTTGTCTCACTATATGTTCCTGGTTGTCTTCTCTGCTCTTCTCAGATCCACCTTCTCTTTACACTCTCCCACATCCACTGCCACCTCTCCTCTCCCTTCTATCTCTCTGCTCCTTATCTCTGTTATTCCATCCCTGAATTCCTCCGTAAGGAATGAAGAGTCTACCTTTTGGAGCACTAGAACCTAGTCCTGTGCTACTGTCTGCCTTACCTTGTGCACTGTTTCATCTCCAAGTTGTACCTGTATGTTAGCCTCCCATCCACTTAGACTGTAAGCTCTACGGGGCAGGGACCTCCTTCCCACTATGTCTCTTATCACATAGCACTTAATCTCTTTGTCCTGATATGATTCTGTATATATATATTATGTGATTTGTCTTTCCCGTATATCATTTTATATATATATTGTACAGCACTGCGGCTCTTTAACGTCGCTTTACAAATAAAGTTGTACAGTAGAATATTAATGAGTAAGAATGATGCTGAGAGATGATTGGTGGAGTCATTGCTCACAGAGATGTATAGCACTTATACTGTCTGGCCAGTAGAGGGCACTGTTACACAGCTCATTCCTGTGTGCAGAATGGTCCCATATATAAATATAATTAATATAACCCTATTCTTTTCCCTGTGTGTATGTGCAGGTCACTCAAGAGCCCACAATGCAGGACACAAGTAGTTTCAGAACTCCCTGCAAGGTGCCAATGCTGAAGTCTCCTCCTGGTAAGCTACTGGTACAGCGGGTTGGCACCACTTCTCTCCCCCATGTATTTATATTCCCTATTAATAACATGAAGCATCATTTCTACCAATCTGATAACCCCCTGAGTTCAGCATTAGTGCCTGGGGCTCCTGCTCCCCTATTTATAATCACATGGCCAAGGCCACACTGTTTATATACAGACTGTGAGTACACGTGGTCATACACAGGGGGTTGATATACACACCTTTGTTTTTAGGGGTGAATACTCCTCCCCCTTTTGTGATTCCGGCCTCCCCATTTATGCAGAAGTTTGGCTACGGCACTGGCGTCAGCGTCTATCTTATGAAAAGGTGAGTCACACCCATGTTCTACCCCTTAATTCTGACCCATCCAGGTCCTGTCTCTCTGCAGTGACCCCCACTTCCCTATAGTAATTACATTTCATCTTTATTGGCAAGAGACCCAAGGTGCCAAGTCTGACCCCTTAGCAACAGTCTGTAACTAATATAGTGAATAAAGTAACCCCTCTTGTAAAATATCCTTATGAGTGATACTCGGAGTTCCCTGTATAACTCAGCCTGCAGCCTTGTGCCTTTATATGGTCACACCCCTCAGTGACTTCTAATATCCTTATCATTTACAGTAGGGGGTACATTATCCCTTATAATACATGAGTGATACTCAGAGTTCCCCCCTGTATAACTCAGCCTGCAGCCTTGTGCCTTTATATGGTCACACCCCTCAGTGACTTCTAATATCCTTATCATTTACAGTTGGGGGTACATTATCCCTTATTATCCCATTGTTCAGCTGATTAATATTGTTCATTGTGCAGATCCCCCAAGGGTGTGTCTCATTCCCCGTGGGCTGTAAAGAAGATTAGCAAGCTGTGTGATGCATCCAGCCGGAACCTCTATGAACAGAGACTCAATGATGAAGCCAAAGTATTAAGAAACTTGCAGCACCCCAATATCGTAGGTAAGTGTGTGCTGCTTTGTTAGTTCAGTAGTGTTATTGAATTCAGGCCTGTGTGTGTTTGTACTGTACATATTAAAGGAATTGTTCAGTATAAAAATAAAACTGGGTAAATAGACTGTGCAAAATAAAAAATGTATTTAATGTAGTTCTAGAAAAATGTAATGTATAAAGGCTGGAGTGAGTGGATGTGGAACAGAACACTACTTGCTGCTTTTCCGCTCTCTTGCTTTCCACTGATTGGTTATCAGGCAGTAACCAATCAGAGGCTTGAGGGGGGGCACATGGGACATAACTGTTGCTTTTGAATGTGAGCTGAATGCTGAGGATCAATTACAAACTCACTGAACTGTTATGTCCCATGTGGCCCCCCTTATAGCTTTATTAGGGAGCTGTTATCTGGTTACCTTCCCATTGTTCTGTTGTTAGGCTGCTGGGGTGGGTGGTGATTTCACTTCAACTTGCAGTACAGCAGTTAAGCTTGACCAAAGTTTATTGGAACACATCATATGACTGGGGGCAGCTGAGAAACTGACAATATGTCTAGCCCCAGGTCTGATTTCAAAATTAAATATAAAAAAAACGTGTTTGCTCTTTTGAGAAATGGACTTCAGTGCAAAATTCTGCAGGAGCAGCACTATTATTGATGTGTTGATACCATGACGGTATCCCTTTAATGTACAAGTTTGTGCACTTTAGGTTACCGAGCCTTCACTAAATCTAAGGATGGCAGCTTGTGCCTGGCCATGGAGTATGGGGGCGATAAGTCTCTGAATGATCTCATAGAGGAGCGGAATGAGAAGCAAGAGGGGCCCTTCCCAGCGTCTGTCATTCTGAAGGTGGCGGAGAACATGGCAAGAGGCTTGAAGGTAGGAGCAGTCTCCTCGTGTGCATTACAGCTGATACATAGGCTTCTATTGTTCTGATCCACTGCCGGTCTAAACTGTCACATCTGTGGCCAATCTGTGCCCAATAGCATAAGCTTTGGCTTGTTATTTATCTCATTCAGCAGCGTCCCTCCTACATGATCCTACAAAGACCCCTAAGTCTGCACTGTGCAATGGAATATTTACCCACACAATCAGGGCACGGCAAACTGTTCTCCTTTTTCTACTTACCCTTTAGTATCTGCACAATGACAAAAGGATTCTGCACGGGGACATAAAGTCCTCTAATGTCGTGATAAAGGGAGACTTTGAATCCGTCAAGATCTGCGATGTCGGGGTGTCGCTGCCTCTGGATGAGAACATGACTAGTAAGTAATAGTCTCACACACAGGTCTCCTTAAAGGGGTTGTTCACCTTTAAGTGAACTTTTAGTATAATGTAGAGTGATATTCCGAGACAATTTGCAATTGGTTTTCATTTTTTATTGTTTGGGGTTTTATAGTTATTTAGCTTTTTATTCAGCAGCTCTCTAGTTTGCAGTGTCAGCAATTTGGTTTATAGGGTACAAATTACCCTAGCAACCCTGCATTGATTTGAATAAGAGACTGGAATATGAATAGGAGATGGACTGAATAGAAAGATAAGTAATAAAAAGTAACAATAACAATACATTTATGGGCTAATGTAATAAAAGGCACTAAGTTTGCCCAGGGGCAGTAACCTATAGCAACCAATCAGCAGGTAGAATTCACTAGTCACCTGTTAAAATGCAAGTATCTTATTGGTTGCCATGAGTTACTGCTCCTGGGCAAACGTAGTGCCTTATATTACATATAGGGGTTGTAGCCTTACAGAGCATTTGTTTTTAGATGGGGTCAGTGACCCCCATTTGAAAGCTGCAAAGAAACTGAAGAAAATTGCAAATCATTAACAAACTATGAAATATAAATAATGAAGACCAATTGAAAAGTTTCTTAGAATTGGCCCTTCTACAACATACTAAAAGTTAACTTGAAGGTGAACCACCCCTTTAATGTATATTGTGCGTCCATGATTAAAACTATTCGTTTGTGTTGAGTAAATTATGTGTAAGATATTGACTCTCATTGTTAAGCAGTTCCCTCTTTCCCTTTGCAGTGAGCGACCCAAAGGCCTATTATATTGGCACAGAGTCATGGAAGCCAAAGGAAGCCTTGGATGAAGGGGGAATCATAACGGACAAAGCGGACATCTATGCCCTCGGCCTCACCCTGTGGGAGATGATGGCCCTGTCCATACCCCATTTAAATCTGCCTCCTGAAGATGAAGGTTTGCCGCAAATTATTCAGAATTAGTTTGAGAACACCCAGTAATTCAGTGATACCTGATTATTCTGTACGTCCCAATCAGGAGTTTTGGATGAGCAACCAGCAAGTGGAAATACAGTTCCTGTTATTGAGTCTTGCCGATCCACAATAACCTTCTAATATGTGTCAAGTCCAATGGTTGCCAGTAGTTTAAAGGGAAACTGTCATGGGAAAACATGTTTTTTTTTAAACACATCAGTTAATAGTGCTGCTCCAGTAGACTTCTGCACTGAAATCCATTTCTCAAAAGAGCAAACAGATTTTTTTATATTCAGTTTTGAAATCTGACATGGGGCTAGCCATTTTGTCTATTTCCCAGCTGCCCCTGTTCATGTGACTTGTGCCAGCACGGTAGGAGGAAACTGCTTTCTGGCAGGCTGTTGTTTTTCCTTCTCAATGTAACTGAATAGTACACAGTGGGACCTGGATTTTACTATTGAGTGTTGTTCTTAGATCTACCAGGCAGCTGTTATCTTGTGTTAGGGAGCTGTTATCTGGTTACCTTCCCATTGTTCTGTTGTTAGGCTGCTGGGTGGGGGAAAGGGAGGGGGCGATATCACTTCAACTTGCAGTACAGCAGTAAAGAGTGATTGAAGTTTATCAGAGCACAAGTCACATGACTTGGGGCAGCTGGGAAACTGACAAAATGTCTAGCCCCATGTCAGATTTCAAAATGAAATATAAACAAATCTGTTTGCTCTTTTGAGAAATGGATTTCAGTGCTGAATTCTTCTGGAACAGCACTATTAACTGATGTGTGTTTCCCATGACAGTATCCCTTTAAGATATATGGGGTCAGTGTTGGGGAATTGTTCTGCTGGATTCTAGTTGTGTATTTGTGTTTCTTTTGCACAGACAATACATTTGATGAAGACGACTTTGATGAAGACGCTTACTACGAGGCTTTGGGGAGCCGGCCTCCCCTCAATGTGGAGGAGCTGGATGATTCCTACCAGAAGGTTATCGAGCTCTTCTACATGTGCACAAGTGAAGACCCAACGCTTCGACCCTCCGCTGCCAAAATCATCGAGGTTTTGGAGGCAGAAGAGAAGAAAAGCTAAAGGTTTTTTGTTACAATCTCTTGTACTACGTTCCGTGTGGGGTTAAAACCACATTGTTCTAAGACAGAAGTAATTAACCCTGAGATTTCTGCTTTTATATACACTATACGTTCACTTGCATGTGTACCTGCCAGCGTATGGTATTGTACACATGAGCCGTGCTTACTGGACTCAACTAGGGATTCACCCAATCCACGATTTTGGATTCAGCCGAATCCTTCCCGAAAGGTTCGACCGAATGCCGAACTGAATCCAAACCTTCATTTGCATATTAAGGGTGGGAAGGGGGGAAACATTTTTTACTATCCCTGAGCCTAATTTGCGTATGCAGATTAAGATTCGGTTCACCAGGCAGCATGATTCGGCCAAATCCTGCTGGAAAAGTCCGAATTCCAACCCAAATCCTGGATTCGGTGCATGCCTAGACACAACAATCGCATTTCCCTGTTTGATAGGGGAAAGCCAAACTGATCCGCTCCCAGTGATTGGCTAATGCTTGTAGTTTAGGGGCGTATGTGATCCTGTATGTACAGCTTCCTGCAAACGTCTATCATTACTTCTCTCATGTCCCTGTCTGTGTTATATTTATGTTTGCTCCCACTTTCTACTACCTACTTACTAAAATGTATCAAATAAACCTGAGACTTTTATACAAAGTGTTGTGTGTAAGTGGTGAGAAGGGCAAGTTGTAGCTGGAGGAACAGCTGTGATTGGGTACAAGCCCCACACTCAGATTTATCTGATTCTCTACATACAGTAGAATCATGGCGTTATACAGATTGCCCACTGTTTCTATCTACCTGACGATTCAGCTCTAAACATATGTATCGAGGGTAACGATCTTTCTTGTAAACATATTCTCCAGGAAACTTAATTGTTGCGTCTATGGCCACCTTAAAGGGATATGGTCATGGGGAAAAATTTTTTTTTTTCCCCCAAAATGCATCCGTTAATAGTGCTGCTCCAGCAGAATTCTGCATTAAAATTCATTTCTCAAGAACAGATTTTTTTTATATTTCATCTTGAATTCTGACACGGGGCTAGACATATTGTCAAATTCCTAGCTGCCGCAAGTCATGTGACTTGTGCTCTGATAAACTTCAGTCTCTCTTTATTGCAAGTTTGAGTGATATCACCCCCTCCCTTTCCCCCACCCAGTAGCCTAACAACAGAACAATGGGAAGGTAACCAGATAACAGCTCCCTAACACAAGATAACAGCTGCCTGGTAGATCTAAGAAAAACACTCAATAGTAAAATCCAGGTCCCACTGAGACACATTCAGTTACATTGAGAAGGAAAAACAACAGCCTGCCAGAAAGCAGTTCCCTCCTAAAGTGCTGGCACAAGTCACATGACCAGAGGCAGCTGGGAAATTGACAATATGTCTAGCCCCATGTCAGATTTCAAAACTGAATATAAAAATATCTGTTTGCTCTTGAGAAATTAATTTTAATGCAGAAGTCTACTGGATCAGCACTATTAACTGATGCGTTTTGAAAAAAACAAGTTTTCCCATGACCGTTTCCCTTTAAAGGAGAATTCAACCCCTATGTCGGACAAATGCCCTGAACTTTTTTCGGAAACATCGTGACTTTTGGAGCATTAGATCAGCACCAGCAAATCCCTCCTAATGCGCGTGCGCCATAAAACGCCAGTCAATCCGGGAAAGGACCTGGAAGGTGGGGTAAGTAACAAGTTAAGGGCATTTTTCCGGGGGGGGGGGGCTACACGGGAGGGATTTTTGCATGTAGGGGTTGAATTCTCCTTTAAGACACAGAAGTTTTTGGAAGAAATGAAAAACTGATTTTAAGCTTGCGCACTTGTATCGCTTCAGTTTATTGGTTCCCAGACTGGTTCAGGGATATCTGATGCTTGTGTGTCTGGCAGGTTTAGGTCACTAAGTTAGGTTGTCACTTGTGGTAGTGCAAGATCTTGATCTGCTGCACATTTACCTTCCAGGTAGCCCCCTCTGTTGGTGCCATCACTGGCAGACTCCTCCTCCCTGGTGACCTCACCCACAGTCTCACCACTGATTCTCTCCATGAGGATTTGTAATGATACAAAGGTTCCAGCGGGTGATGCAGCGGCTCAGTATAAAGTACTTTATATATAGAGCATTAAACTACTGCTGATACGGACGAGTCTATAACTAGTCAAGGATGGATGGCATACCCAAAAAGTATTAAAGGACAACTAAAAACTGAATGTGGCTAAAAATAGCCTATTTAATATAATGAACTTATTGCAGGAGGCTAAAGTCTCAGCTTGTCAATAGCAGCAATGATCCAGGACTTGAAACTTGTCACAGGGGGTCACCATCTTGGAAAGTGTCGGCTCACATGCTCAGTGGGCTCTGAGCAGCTGTTGAGAAGCTAAGCTTAGGGGTCGTCACTAATTATCCAGCAGCAGCAGAAAATGAGCTTCCCTGGCTGTAATATAAGCTGATGCTACAGGTTTGCTGATGATTAAATTGTGATGTTTCTAATGATGTGTATTAATGACTAATCAGCCTTATATTGTGACTATATTTCTATATCAGGTGTATATTGTGAGTGGGTCCCTAAGCTCAGTAAGTGACAGCAGCACAGAGCATGTGAATCAGTGAATCAGTAGAAAAGAAGATGGGGAGCTACTGGGGCATCTACTGGGACTGAGACACAGATCTTTACTGCTAAACACAAGCACAAAACATCATGTACAACATTTCTACACACTTCTTTACTTAGGCTTTACTTCTCCTTTAAATAGACATACTGTAATTATTCATTAGGACACTACGGTGATGGAAATGACCACATTGAATGCACAAAGCTGCAGTTGCACATAATCGTCCCAAACCGGAGTGTCGTTTCTTTAGCAGCCGCTGAGTGAAACACTAACTACCAGGAGACACAACAAGGGAAATACGAATGAATTCAGCAAAACAATAACAATCCCATTGGCAGCTTGAGCACCTTTATTCCACTTCAACCTACCCTGCTCTTCATTCCATGAGACGAAGCCTATAGTGTGTATGTGTTCCACCTTCAGACCCAACACTGGCTACAACTCAAGCAATAGCCAATGAAACAGCCTTGATCCTGATGTTACTGGGCAAACTCAGTACCTTTTATGGAGGGTTGTCTAATCGTTTATGGAGGTGTGTCTAATTGTCTGCTGATCTGCTGGAGCAACTAATCTTGCAAGACTTGCCTCCATTTCCATTGGATCCGATGCTGAGCGACAAAACGCCCGCGTCAAGTAGGATCCAACAGAAACAAGGTAATATATAGTCAGAAGCGGCGTTGATCCGAAGCGAACGTTGGACGCAAACACTGCAAGCTGCATCAGACAGTCGCATCGGGTCACTGCTGCTACAGCGTCTGACTTTATATTACTGACCTTGTTTCCTGCTGGATGGGACGTGTAGTTCTACCCTCATATTTATTCTCCTAAAATACCACTGATGTAACCAATGACCAATTACATTCGAACAATCAAAAGCAAAGATCTGATTGGTTGCTATGGGCCACAAACTGGCACAGCAACATGCACAATGATTTCAGCCTTAGTATTGAGTCCAATCACAGGTCGTTGGAAGGAAGGAACTTATATTAATAATATTCTCACTGGAGACATAAAACAATTGGCCGAAAAAGAAACGAGAGAAAGGTGGAAAGTGCTGATTTAGGGCAACGACCCACGAGGGGATTAGTAGCCTCTTCCGTGGGCGACGCATCTCCTCCAAATCCATTTTTACATGAAAAGTTCAGCGACTTTGGAAAAACAAAGCACCACGTTTTGCTGCAGGCGACTAATCTCCCGGCGAGTCGTGACCCGCGGGCAGTTCCCGGCGCAATGTGAATAATGGAAATAAAAACAGATTCAACGGACAGAACAATTTAGTATTTACAGAACATACAGGTTTGCACAAATATACACACAAGCCTTGATATGATACATTCCACTGGACCCTACAGTGTGACACCCTAATAAAAACATTATTTATAATATGTATCACATCAACACTGGGGCTTTTAGTTTGAAATGATATTGTGTTAAAGGAGAACTAAACCTCCCCCCAATAAGAAAATCCCGGGGAAAATAATTGATGTTATGCAGAGAGGCACTAGACCTTTATACTAGGACCAGCGGTAACAAGTTAGGGACCGTGTGGGGGGGTTTATATCGACGTGGTATGGGGGCTTATCAACGTCATAATATGTAACTAAAAAACCCCTATCTTTGTTAAAGGAACAGTTCAGGGTAAAAATAAAAAGTGGGTAAATAGATAAGACAAAAATACAAAATATATGTAATATAGTTATACAAAAATGTAATGTATAAAGGCTGGAGTGAGTGGATGTGTAAC
>CM044439.1:171853293-171875823 GCA_024363595.1 Xenopus borealis | reverse complement strand
TACTTCTATTATACTTTGAAATTCGTATGAAATTCGTAACCGTATGCAAATGCCTGGCAAAGTAACACTAGCGCAACTACTCGACCATTCGCCTAAATGAGGTAACTTCACACTTTAGTGAATTTGCGTAGCGCTGGCAAAAATTCGCCTGGCGAAGTGCGGCGAACGTTAGCGAAGGCAACACTATCGCATTTTCGCCCCTTAGTGAATTTCCCCCACAGTCGTTTGCAACTAATGACTAGTGCAGAAGCCAATAAACCCACACTGAAGCCCTTACAACATACAATAATGTGCACTCCATGTGTCATTGCACTACATGAATGTCTTAATGAGTATGAATGTGGATTTATTTCAAATTTGAGCTTTCATTTTGCAGCGGGGAAGAAATGTGATGATATTTTAGGACAAAATCAAACTATTTTATGGAAAAAAAACTTGGTGGATAAAAAGTGTTTCTCTATGACCCTGTGATCACATTGGTGCATCTGGAGTTCCACACGATTATGAAGAGCTTCAACCTGTAAGAAAATCCTTTTGATGGATAGGGTGCTCAAACAGTAGAAGGATCATCCGCCTGTGACCCAAATTCTTGTACAACGCCAGGTATACTGTAGCACACCAATAAATTCTATGTGTTCTAGTGCATCAAGGTTTCGGACCCCACTGTGTCCTTTCTCAAGCCTATGAGCCTATAAGGCTTGAGAAAGGACCCAGTGGGGTCCAAAATGTTGCCTTGTACTTATCTGCACTATTGGGGCCAATAAAACAACCTTGATGCACTAGAACACATTGAATTTATTGGTGTGCTACAGTATACCTGGCGTTGTATAGGTGCATCTAAGGCTTTAATTGACTTCCAAATAGCTTCGGCCATAAACAAATGTCCTTTCTGCTTTGCTTACAGGATGGATGAAATATTGTGGTGGATTATATTGGAATCATTTGCACATGATAAGCAAAGCCAGATGGAACTTGGGGGCAGTTGACAATAGTCAAATCCTAATTTCCTATTTATCAGAGCCATAGAACAAGCAGAACACTGATACAGGACATTAGAAAACCCAAAGAATTCATGTTTTGCGTTTGCAAGAATATCGCCAATAGACATTTAAAGGAGAGATGGGGGCAGATTTACTAATGGTCAAATTTCGAAGTGACAAAACTTTGAAATTCGACCATCTAATTTTTTTGGTGGGGGGGTCATTTTCAATCAAAAATGGACCAAATAGGTAAATAGTTTTGAATCGTTCGAATGCATCATTCGATTCGAACGATTTCAGCCAAAATCCTTTGAATTCTCAGGACTTAGAAAAATTTTCAGGACTGGCTCAAGGAGGTCCTCCATAGGCTAAAAGCTTTAAGGTGGAGAAGAGTCGAATTTGAAGGATTTTAAAGGGCCGGTACTTTACTTTACGCCATATCACAGGAGGAACTTTCACTCAAATGATCGTTACTCTGCAAATTCACTGAAGTGCCAGAGTTTCCTTCCTGGCGAACTGATAAGATGAAGCTACATCCTCCTCAGTCTTATGCCAGTGACATCATATCCTGTATGCCGGAAAGTCATAAAAATTCTAAAAAATGCTGGAGATTTTTCATATTTTAAAATGGGATTGTCTTCAAAAGATTTTTTGTGTTAACATTTTTTTAACCATTTGAGGGGCATGCCTAACTTGTTTTAGGGTGGGCTCATGTCTAGGGCATTAGAGGATCTCTCTTGTCTTTATTTTGCTTCCTTGGACATGTGTAATAATAAGTGGCCACTTCAAGCATTTGTACTAACATCTCTAATAAAGACATAGGGGCCGATTTACTATATTCACGTGAAGGATTCGAAGTTCAATCGAATTTCGAACATGGGATTTATTCGCTTGGTCGAATATGTGAATTATGGTATATTTGATCATCAAATAGGGAATGGTCGAACAATCGAATACATTCGAATAGAATCGAATGGACAAATATTCGATCATTCGACCAGCGAAGGATTTTAATTTTTAAGTTTCTTCGATTGCCTACTTCGGGCAGATTGGACCTACCGAATTACAATAGAAGCCTATGAGAGCACTCCCATAGGCTTCTGAGACTAAGTCCTGATCGAATAGGATTCCTACGATCGAAGTCGTTCGAATCGTACGAATCATTCAAATGATTTATTCGTTCAGACGAATGATTTATTCGACTGATCGAATAGATTTGTATTCGATCGTCAAATGATCGAATTTCGAATAAAAGGTAGCCTAGAACTATTCGATTAACATTTGAAAATCGAATGCTAATCGAATATCGAATATAAACAAATTATTTTTGTGGAATAATAGTAAGCGTAAGAGTTCTAACAAAATTTGCGCTAGGAGGAAACTCATTCTAGTGAAAGATCACTATGTAATGCTCGCGCTGACGAATGAACGCTAACGAAACTTTGCCAGCATTCGGCTGCTGAGAATGAAATTTGCATTTCAGGTAATTAGCGCAGTGGTAACGAATTTGTGCCTTATGAAGTGGCGGAAAAGAGTGGAGGAACGTTTGCTTGCGAAGATTCACCCTTTAGTGAATTTGCCCCAATGTGTTTTCTTTTTTTCCCAAAACTGTGGAAGATAACAGACCAAGATGTGCAGCGTATTTAGAAAGAAATCAATGTGAGAATAGTGAAATTACACAAAAGCAAGAGGAGAAGAAATGCTTCTTTGTTTCCCTTGGAGATGAAGTACATTCTGGCTATGGAACTGCCTCAAACGTTTCAGCTTGGAAGAAGACATGAAATCCCATAGTTATAGTCAGCTTGCTGCCTAAAGATGTTGTTCTGAAATGAATCCAAATCTTGGCCTGGGCTGCACCAGCATCTGAACAATGCAAAACATACTGTGAAAAATAGATTGAGTCCCAGATTTGCATCATAATCAAAGTAACGTATCACATGTGCTGGGCAAACACGACACTGGCTGCTGTATATATAAGACCTGAACAGATTATATAGCCTGTGACACGGGATTGTGTTCCTCTCAAGTCTCTGACCTCAACTTGGGAACCACAATCATGTTTTAAGGAATAATAGAAGCAATGGATTTGGCTTTGTAAGTTGTGCTGTTGGTTCAGTTCTTCCTGGGGATCACTGTCAACAGATTCATCATTGGGGTATTTTTCACACAGTGGATAACTCTATAATGATCTAATGAGATTCCTCTGGCATTGGGTCATTTCTTTGACCAATTTATTGCCGGACATTGAGTTACCGGTATCTGCTACTTTTATTTCTGTTAGCGGCTCTTTATTAAACTGGAAAAGCTTTGGGCTGGTTTCCGTGCTCTATGTCACTTACTGTGTCAAGATCTCGAACTATAACCACACTATTTTCCTTTACGTCAAGTTCAGGATCTCCAAAATAGTAAAATGGCTCATTTTGGCCACTCTGGTGATTCATTTGGCTTACAGTGTCATTTCAGTTCCGTGGGATGTTGTTTTGTCCCATCATAATAATTCTGACATTTTGCTTGGGAACAGCCCCTTTATCATAATGGGGATAAGCATGGACTATAGCTTTGCTCTGTTCTGCATTGTGTTTTACATTTCATTTGTAATAAGCTTGGCCTCTATGTCGGCTTTGATCCATTCTCTCAGGGAGCACATGCAGCAGATACAATGTAGCGGGACCCCCATACAAAACCCACATCTCACAGCCCATTTAAGGGTAATAAAAGTACTTATATTATTTCTGTCCCTTTACCTTATGTATTTTACATCATTGATCATTGGTTCACTTCATAAGTACAAAATGAAACAGCAGTCTATTCCATATGTTATTATTCTCTGTTTCTTCCCCCCGTCCATTCTGTGGCTTTTCTCAGTTTTCTTCTCCAACAGAAAACTGAGAAAAGCCGGTCTGGCCATGTATCATGGATCCATTAATTGTGCAAAGACGGGGAAACCAAACACCCAAATCCAGAACACAGTATGAATATGCTGAGTACATATTTGCCTACTGTAACTGTTATTTTCTCATGTCTGCCAGTTTGTTTGCCTCTGTCTTTCCCACTAATGCTACAAGGAGATTTAATACTCTCTTTCACAGTCCCAAACTGTGTTATGGCTGAAGACATATCAAATTCATTTTCTAATGGACCTTCAAAAACATAGTAACACTTAGGGGCCAATTTACTAAAGGTCGAATTTCGAATGCTAAATAAATTCGAAATTCGACCTGGGAATAGTTGGGGAATAGTGGGGAACTAAAAAAATTCGATTATCGAATTTGAATTTTTTTTAGCACAATTCGATTGATCGAACGATCGAATAGGTAAAATTTTCGAACGATTTTTAACGATAGATCTAATTTGATCTGATGAACTAGGGGGTCGAATAAAATTTTTAAAGGGAAGTATTCGACCATCGAATAGTCGAATACTCGAATAAAATTTAATTTGAATGATTCGAATTTGAATATTCGATGGTCGAATTTGGTCGAATTAGCCTAATTTGCATATTCAAAATTTGAATCTTTTTGAAAATTCGATCGAATATTCAAATCCTTCATGTGAAAACATGTGAATTTAGTAAATTTGCCCCTAAGGGGCCGATTTTACGAAATTCACGTGAAATGATCGAAGTTCGATCGAATTCGATCGAATACCGATTGTATGAATTTTTCATGAAATCGAATATGCAAATTTGGCCTCTTCGATCATCGAATATCGAATAGATCGAATGATCGGATATTCGATCATTCGATGATCGAAGGATTTAAAATTTTAAAGTTATTCGACTGCCTACTTCGCCAGATTGAACCTACCAAATTGTAATAGAAGCCTATGGGAAGTCCTGCTCGAATACCATTCATATGATCGGAGCGTTCAATCGTTCGAATCTGTTAAATTTTTCAGACTCTCAAAGGAAATTTCACAATTTTTTCATGAAATCGAATGATCGGTATCTGATCGTACGAATTCATAGAGAAATCGGATATTGAGCAAAATGATAGCCTAAAACAAATCGATAAGCATTCGATGGTCGGATGCTTATCGAATTTCGTCATAATGAAGCCTCATACAAATCCTTCCTCAGAGACAAAACATCTTTTGGCTGATCTGTTCACTCTACTCTACTCACACGGGTGGTAGTGATAAATAGGTAACATAACAGTTTTGGTCAACGGTTTTCAGTCTCCGGTGATTATTCTATTGTCCACTGGACTAGACTGGGTAAAGGAGCTTTCTCCCATGCTGTACTCTCACCTACGATAGAGTAAACAAATTCGTTTGCAAGTGTTCTTAAACTTCATTTACATTATCTTTAGGTGCCATTATTGACTTGTTCGTGATCTCCAGTTCTGCTGATGGTGCCAGACTTGAAACTGTTACTTATTCTAAGGTTCTACTGATTCTAAATTAGCAATGAACCTGTGGAATAATTCCAACTGGAGGATTATATTACTCTACTCCCTCATGAGGTATTTGTGGTATAAGACTCAAAAATATATGTATATCCAGAGCAGAGCTACTTTTATTAATGGCCATGTCTTTTAACAACCTGAGGAACCAATACTTTATTATCCAATGATAAATAAACACGGAGATAGAGCCATCGGCATCTGTATCTACAGATCTACAAGCAATACATTCACAATGTCCAAATGTTTTGTAAAATGCATTTGCCCTGTTATATCATTGACTTGCTGTCTGGTGTCCTTTCTTTGTAAGCAATCCTTCTTATTTATATACATATATTAACACAGTGCTTTTGTCTTATATAGTTCAGCTGGGCTGAGGTCAAGTCTCTGTGCAGTCAGGGCCTGCCACTCCCATCTCAGCAAACCCATTGGGGTAGATTCATCAAAGAGTGAAGTTCCGCCACTAGAGGGAAATTCCACAGCTCTCAAGTCATTTCTATGTGATTTTGCAAGGCGTATTCATCAATGGATGAAGTGAAAGTTCACCCTTTGATGAATACGCCTTTAAAAATCCCATAGAAATGAATTGAGAGCTGTGGAATTTCCCTCTAGTGGCAGAACTTCACTCTTAACTTCACTCTTTGATGAATCTACCCCATTGTGTATGGACCTGACTTTTTTGCATTGGTCATTATCCTGGGAATATGGCCTTTCCTCAATAGTTGCCATAAATTAGAAAGCACAGAATTGTTAAGAATATCACTGTAGGCTGTAGAGTCAAGATTTACTTTACCATGAGAATAGACCCAGAAAAACATTTTACAGCTGACATTATTGATTCATTGTGAAGAACATAGGTCCAGAGACCATGTTTCTATTGCTCCAGAGTCCATTGGAAATGACTGTTACACCATCCATGTGTTATGCATATACAAATGTAAAACACTTAAAAATATATTATATATATTAAAAAAAAAAATATATATATATATATATAGACAAATACAAATGGTTTTTAAAAATTAGTGGTGAGCACAACTTTCCCTTGTTTGTTATATATATATATATACACATATAAGGTAATCAAATGACTCCAATTCCTTTTTCGTGAATAAATGTGTTAATTTATTCTTAGTAACATTTTTCCAACGTTTCGGCCCACTTTGGATAAAGGCCCTAATGTGGGCCGAAACGTTGGAAACGTTGGACATTTGAGTGTCCGAAAAATTTGAACGATCGAACGCTCCGATCTTATGAATGGTATTCGAGCAGGACTTAGCGTCAGAAGCCTATGGGGAGCTTCCCATAGGCTTCTATTACAATTCGGTTGGTTCAATCTGGCGAAGTAGGCAGTCGAATAAATGAGAAATCTTGATTCCTTCGATCATCGAATTATCGAATATACAATCATTCGATCTATTCAATATTCGATATTCGTGAATCGAAGAGGCCAAATTTGCATATCCGATTTCACAAAAAATTCTTATGATGAACTTCGATCATTTCACGTGAATTTAGTAAATCAGCCCCTTAGTGTCATGTCCCCACCCCTAGCAGTCATTATTACTAATTTGTATTGAACTCCATCTGCTGGCCATTCCATAGATTTATCCAACACCTCCTTAACACCAGCAATAGCACTACATTTGAACTAATCAGGCTACAGTACTTCCACCATATGACCTGGTGCAATGCCTTGTGGGAGTTGAGACTCCATTTTACAATCCATCCTATGGAAGAAGCACACAGTATCATCACCTCCTCATGGTAGCATCGCTGGTAAGCAAACAGCCTCAAAGTTGCACCCAAACACCTCCACAGCTGCCAGCACCCCCAGAGACATTACTGTATATATATTTCATGCCAGCTAGTATTTATGCTGAAGTTATATGCTCACTTTATATGTTGATATTGCACTGATCATTGCAATCCATTTATTATATTTTCTGTTCTTAATTACAGTTTCACTATTCCCTTTGCCATCCAGTAAAATCTACAGACTTCACCTCTCAGTCTCTTTATTGGCTTGTGGGAGGTTTGTGGGTAATATGTAGGGAGCACAGCACAATTAGTGTAATTGCAGAAAATGCATTGGCACATACACACATTTCGGAGGTTGATGTTTCAAGTGAATAAATCACTTGAAAGCAGTTTAAATCAATTAAAGAAACTAAAATTTCAAGCTATTTTTGTCTACTTCAACAAGGGAATAGTCCAAATTGATTTGAATTTCAAAATTTATCGTGTACTGTCTCTTTAAAGCTTTGACTTTGCCCATTCATCATCCAAAACCTGCCTATGAGGGATCTCGTAGAATGTATTTGGAGTCTATTAGTGGACTTTGAAAATTTTACTTTTTTTTGGGGGGAAAACGTCAAGTCGAATGCACTATTACTTTAATTCGAACAATTTAAATTTGATCGAATACGGACCTATTTGATTGAAAACAGGCCTATTCGAATGAAAAACTTCAAATTAATTTCGGTTATTATTTTTTAATTCTAATTTCGACGTTTTTGCAATTAAAAATTAGACCTTTTATAATCTGCTCCTAAATGTGTAATGTGATCCAGTAATCAATCCAGTTACATTCAGGCTGGCAATGCCTGATTACATATTCATTATATGTTCTTGGAACCGCATGCATTTGGAAGAATTGAAATGACTACCTGGTTGGTTGCTAGGGTCATTTTGATTGTCATAATTAAGATAGCTGTTAAAATTTCAAACTGAAGAACTGTTGAAAAAAACTAAATATTTTAACTACAAATGATGATAGCAAATCGTCTCTGAATATAACTTTTTACATCATACTAGAAGTTCATTTAAAGGTGCTTCACTTCCACAGTTCCAATCCTTAGTCAGATTTATATGTTTTCTCTTCTGCTTTACTGTTACAGCCAATCTAGCACAAGTACAGATGAAGCCACTTTGGATTGTGTGTTTGACAGAGAATAACTAAACCCAGATATCCCATTTATCCCACTTAACACAGAATATTGTGTCACAGCATCCCATCCAATTAAAGAGTTCACCATTGAAAACAATGGAGCTTTGGTATGCTAATGAAAAGGTTAAATAATTAAATGAGTTAAGATGACTTTAAATAACACAGATTCTTCAATTAATCCTGAGTCACAATGCATTTAACACACATCCAAGTGGCTGCATCTGTATGTACCTTGGATTTCTTGAATACTTACCTCAGTTACATCATGGTTGTACTCATAGAAAAGCATTGTAACAAAGGGCAAGCTAAGTCTTCTTATCTATCTTTGAGTATCTGTGAAGAGATGATTACTATGATTGGTCGCAAAGTCCAGGACCAAATTGTTAAAAAAATAATATCCACAAAATATTATTCTTTATATGTGGACTTCACTCCAGACGTAAATCATGTAGATCAGTTGCCAATTAGGGGCAGATTTATCATTGGTCGAATTTCGAATTAAAAAAAATCGATTGATCGATCAATCGTTTCAAATGATCTATTCCAACGATTTAATCGATTGAATTTTTTTTTATTCGATCAAAACGAATGCTTCCCAATTCGGTAGCTTGGTTCTGGCGAAGTAGATGGTCAAATACAATTTTAAAGGGGAAGTAATTAGACCGTCGAATATTCTAATAAAATTTTATTAGAATATTTGATGGTCGAATTTGCCTAATTTGACACACGTCACCTGTCTTCAGGAAAGAATAAAAGCATACACCATACTGGATAATCGATTTGGATTCCTAGATGATTTTATTTAAAAAACTAGATTGGTTAAGAACAAATGCATCTGTAGGGGATAAGACAAATCCTTCCCCTGTTTTTCTGTCTGTGACAACATCCAGCCCAGTTACAGGCTGGAGAGCCATTCGATTGGATGGGCACCTCAGTGCATCCTTGGGAGAGAGAGGCCTGACTTTTGAGCCAATTATACAGGGCCTCAAAAAGAGCTTAACAGGGGTTCTTTGCTGCAATATCCATCCAGAACCAGTTCTTGTGAGACTGTCCAAGATGATGCATCTCTAGAAGTGCAGAGAGCCCATTCAGTTCTGCTAGTGACTCAAGAGATGAAAGGGGCCACTAGTGACATTGATCCTTCTGCAGAGCTGCCTGTAATCTCCAGTGTGACTGCCTCTGAGTGCACCCCGGTGAGTGAGACACCCAAGGGAGGATACTGGCCCCTGTGTGAGGACAGGCCACGTGCATTTACATGTGGAAGTGGATGTTAATTTCCAAAGGGAGAGGTACTTTTGGGGTATAAGAGCTCTGGGGAAGGGGCATTCCATTTGATCTGAACTGTGTGTTTATTAACCCCTTCCAGATGATTGGGACTTTGATTATAAAAAGGACTGTGTTGGAGAAATAGTCACGTACACTCAGGTAATAGTGAGTTAGGTAGCTCCCACGTGTCCCCAGTACAGAAGTGCATTGTGTATTAAATTGCCCAAGTTCTTTCACTACTTTGGAGTTTGGATTTGGAGTTCACTTTTCCAGATGAAGTTGTTGCATTTCAGATCCTACTGCAGTCCTTTAATTCCTCAAGTGTTATTCAGAATAGCTATTACTGCTTGAAATTTCTGAGAGAAAAAAAACATTATTTGTGTCGACTCAAATGTGCCCTTTGTATATACGTAACATTGCATGTTTCTGTAGCTGGGGGAGAACATTCTTTCTCTAAACTTAAATTTATAAAGTCATAATTAACGATTTAACACTTATGGCAATAGAAAATTAGTTTGTACAGAGTTTGGATTTCAGTGATATTGAACACTCCTTTAGAATACAAAGTCCAGCAGATAGATTTGCAGTCTTTATTCAAAACACAAGCAAACCTTCATCTATGCAGTATAAGATATATTCATATTCTCCGTTCCTTCTTTTAAACTAGTAATAACCTGAAACACTGTTCTGGTGCTTAATGTTCCTTCAAGCTTCATCAGAACTACTGCAACATGCCCAGTGTGTAGAAAAAATGGTGGTTTTGCATGGTCACATTCATATTTGTCATTACTTATCTATTTGTAAAAAAAAATGGAAACACTGTTCTGTGTTAATGTTGGCATTGCTGGGCTCCAGTAATGTCACCACCTCCAAATTAAAAAAAAAATACGATTAAGGATCATTTAAAAGAAAAGAGAGTTTTCAAAACAAGAGAGCAGCAGCTTATATCAAAGCATGCTACTCAATTGTGTTCAAGAAGTGAAGCTTCTGAAAAACCTCATACAAGTACTAATGATATACAGTAGTCTATATGCATATTCTTCATTATTTCTTCTTCAAACTTTCTGAAAAATGTAAACACTTGTGTTAATGTTACTTTAAGCTTTATCAGAACTGCTGCAACATACCCAGTGTGTACAAAAAATTGTGTTTTTGCATTTGGTTGCATCAATATTCTTCATTACTTCTTCTTCTTTAAAACTTGTTAAAAAAAACAGAAACAGTGTTCAGGTTTTAATGTTTCTTTAAGCTTGATCAGAACTACTGCAACATACCCAGTGTGTACAAAAATATTGAAGCTCTTACTCAATATAGAATTAATAAAAGTTCTCAATACAATATGTTTGCTTTTTTTTCCTTTTATCTTAATAGTGTGTATAACTGTGTCCTGTGGTGATGACATTATGGGGTGACAGGATGAGGGGGCCCAACAAATGAATCTCTGCCCAGTGCCCTCTAAGACCTTAAACTGGCCCTGACTGAGCAGTAACTTTTACAAGGAATATGTCAGTCCCAAAAACTGGCAAAATGGTCATGAAAATAAAGGAAAATAAGGTTATGCATGGGATGAAGAAAGTTTGGCCTTGCAGTATATTTGCATAATTAAGGCACATTTATCTTCATTATTATTCTCTCCTGACATACAGTAGAATAGTAGATCACCTCCAAAGACCTGCCAGAACATCTTGCTGCAGATGCAGGTGTATCTGTACATCATTCTATAATTCAGTGTCATTTGCACAAAGAACATCTGTATGGCAGGGTTGTGTTGCTAATTGTTAATGTTAATAAAGTTGTTATAGAAAAAGAGGCACATCGGCGGGGCCAGCTCCACAGAGAGAAGAATGAGCTGTATTGTCAGAGAGCCATGCTTCTTTCATGCACTCTTTTTTAATAAATAAATAGTTGTTATTATGGAGTACAACACAAGGGTGATGAGAAAGATGCCCTTTCTGCACTCACGCAAACACAGAGTTGCTTGTTGCATGCAAAAGCTCATTTAGACAAGCCACAGTCATTTTGGAACAAAGTGCTTTGGACTGATGAGACAAATATTTAGGTTTTTTTTTTGATAACAAAAAGCACTTTGCATGGTGGATGAAGTACACTGCATTCCAAGAAAAACACCTGCTACCTGCTGTCAAATTTGGTGGAGGTTCCATCATACTGTGGGACTAGTGACACTTGCTACCTACTGTCAAATTTGGTGGAGGTTCCATCATACTGTGGGACTAGTGACACTTGCTACCTACTGTCAAATTTGGTGGAGGTTCCATCATACTGTGGGACTAGTGACACTTGCTACCTACTGTCAAATTTGGTGGAGGTTCCATCATACTGTGGGACTAGTGACACTTGCTACCTACTGTCAAATTTGGTGGAGGTTCCATCATACTGTGGGACTAGTGACACTTGCTACCTACTGTCAAATTTGGTGGAGGTTCCATCATACTGTGGGACTAGTGACACTTGCTACCTACTGTCAAATTTGGTGGAGGTTCCATCATGCTGTGGGACTAGATGTGGCTAGTTCAGGGACTGAGGCTCTTGTTAAAGTCCAGGGTTGGATTAATGCAGTATTATTCAATGTGTGAACGAATGGTGAAAAATAGCCACATCCAGATTCCACACTCATCAAAGGCTACAGGAGGCATCTAGAGGCTATTACATTTGCAAAACAAGGCTCAACTAAGTATTGATATAATATCTCTGTTGGGGTGCCCAAATTTATGCAGCTGTCTAATCTTGTTATGATGCATATTGTATATTTTCTGTTAATCCAATAAAATGTATGTTACTGCTGAAATACTACTGTTTCCATAAGGCATTTTAAATATTAAAAGGAAGTTGCTACTACTAGCTCAGCCAATGATAAACAAAACTCCAAAGAATTAAACTTTTTCATATGACTTTATAACCTGCCTAACTGCTAGTTGATCCAAACCAATTTGAAGCCTCTCCAATTCGCTTCAGAGGGGGAAAAAATCCTTCCTGACTCCAAGATGGCAATCGGATTAGTCCTTGGATCAACTTAAACTTCGAGCTATCTTTCATAACCCTGTATTCCCTCCCTTGCTAAAAAGCCATCCAACCCCTTTTTAAAGCTACTTGAGCTCCCATTAACAACCACCCTCTGTACCCGATCCTGTAGCCAGTTCCCTATCCATGTGCAAATGACTTAGTTAAGCCAAACAGACCTTAGTTTAGAAAGCAGTTGTTTGAGGGGCACGGTATCAAATGCTTTGGCAAAATCCAAATAGATCACATCTACTGCCCCCCCACTGTCCAACATCTTACTTACCTCTTCATAAACAGCAATCAAATTTGTCTGATATGACCTATCCTTCATAAAGCCATGCTGATTGCTGCTCATAATGCCATGCTCTAGGAGAAACTTTTGAATGTGATCCCTTAACAAGCCTTCAAATACCACAGATGTCAAACTTACTGGCCTATAATTACCAGACTGAGATCGTAATCTCTTTTTAAATATTGGAATGACATCAGCTTTCCTCCAATCCATAGGCACCATACGTACCATTATGAGGGGACATGATTACACTTTACAAATACATTAGATGGCATTATAGACAAATAGCAGGTGTCCTTTTTACCCATAAAGAGGATCAGTGCACTACTAGAGTAATTGGTTCTTTACAGTGAGGACAGTGAGGTTGTGGAATGCACTGCCGGGTGATGTTGTGATGCTGATTCTGTTAATGATGATTTCTTGGACAGACATTATACCAAAGGCTATTGTGATACTAAATTCTATAGTTAGTATAGATAATTTATGTGAGTGTATGGAGGCGTGTGTGTGTATGGATGCTGGGTTTTCATTTGGATGGCTTGAACTTGATGGACTTTTTCTATTTTCAATCAGATTTAACTATGTAACTATGTTTACAGATAAAAGCGAGTATGAGAAAATCCTTTCCTTCTTCCTAAATAAAAATTTATAATTTGCAGTAATAAATAAATACAAATAAACTTGACTAGTCCCCATGGAAATCTAAACCATAAAAAACTTGGACAATGTAAACAACGTACAACACATCCGCCAAAGGTCGAATTTGCATTATACTCAAAATACCTTTCAAGATATCCATACACTATGCAAAGAAAAGGCACGGTGCCCATCTATGTAAAAGCCGAGAAGCTTGGATTGGGGATACAGTCTGTTCCTCTCAACAACTGGATCTGATTATTCGTCTGAGCTCCTTGGGGCACATCTGCCTTTTGTTCTTCTGGAAACAGTTTCAGACAAAGGAAAGAAAATGCAAGTTACATTTGTGGAAAACATTGGGATGGTCACGTCGTTTATTCAGTTTCTGTTTGGAATAACCATAAATGGATTTATCATGGGGACATTTTCCATGGAATGGAAAAAGAATAAAAGCCTTCAAGCCAATGATATGGCTCTGATGTTCCTGTGTGTGACAAGGTTCTTATGGCAGTGGGTCTTTTCTCTAATGATTTTCTCAAATTATTTAAATGTTCCTTTAGGCTTTCTCTATTATTTAAATTGCATTAGTGATTTTTTAGAGTTGAGCAGCCTATGGTTGACTTCGTCTTTCTGCTTCACCTACTGTGTGAAGATCACAAACTATACCAGCTCCTTGTTCATCTATGTGAAGCTCAGGATCTCCGCTCTTGCTAAATGGATGGTTCTGGCCAGTCTACTCGTTTCTCTGGCTTTCACTCTCATTTTCAGGCTCTCCTGGGATATTTTCTCTATGATAACTGAACCACAGAACAGCACAGAGACAGATATGAATAGAACTCTGAACACTGACATGTATATGCTTGTGTGCTACATGGGAGCTGTGCCACCATTCCTAATATTCTGGCTTGCAGTTTTGCTATTGACCAACTCACTCAGGATTCACATGCAAAGCTTTAAAAGTACGGGAACAGGTTTCAAGAGTCCCATATTAACAGATCACTTAAAAGTGCTCAAAAGGATGTTTTTTGCTTTTGTCCTTTATATTGTGTATTTCTTCAGCTCTAGTGTGCTCTTGTTTAAGCAGCAGCAGATTGGGAAAGATGGCTTTTCATTATTTACTATTTTTACCCATCAGTTTTCTCTGGTTTGCTTGTCCTCTTTAACAGCAGACTGAAAACTCTTTGCCTATCTATTTATCAGAGGGCCGTGTGCTGCGTGAGAGATGGAAGCCAAACTATACAGATCCAAAATGCTGTGTAGGATAAAGGCATCAATACAATCAGCTGACCAGCTTTACCAACCGATAACTACATTACCATTTTCCTGCCATTGTACATCTACTATACAATGGCTCCCAGTCACATAGAAGAGACTCAGAAAGTCTAGATTTAGATGGCTTTGGTTTTCCAGTTATATTGTTTTAATGAATTTGATAACCTGGCACAGCATGTATTTCACAGTTGAACACGTGCAATCATTAAGGGGGTTATTTACTAAAACTTAAATAAATCAGAGCGGAAAAACGTTGCATCGAAATCAGACTTTGTAAGATTGTTCAGCTCAAATCATGATGACAAGAAACAAATTCAGTGACATCTGCCATTGACTTCTACATGACGGATTTATTTTAAGGCTTTAAGGCTTGTTTTGCTGGGAAATCCAGAAATTCAAAATACTGGGAGGCTAAAATAGTAGGTGGTTTCAATGTAAATTAAGATGGAGGTGCCCAAAGTAAAAATTGTCCCCAAATGTAATAAATAAGAAATGTCTTCTCGAAAATTTTGACTTTGTGTTTTTTAATAATGTTAAAATGTGTTTATTAATAATTCTAAAATACTTAAGATTGAGACTTTAATAATAATAATAATAATAATAATAATAAACCAATAAACATTCACTGCAGAAGAAATCATATACAAATGGATGGCCTGGCTAACCTTGCTAGTATATGTTTCATGAGATGAGTACAACTCAAGATTTGTTATTGTGGAGTTAATATAGTTGCAAATGGTGGAAGACTAAAATTCAGGGTTTAGCCATTGCCCCAGGGGTCATGCATCTATTTCATATAAAAGTGGATGGTTCATATTGAGCTGCATGCAAAGTCCTGAGAGTACAGTTGAAAGCTATATGTATGTATCTATGCAAACTTTATTTATTACTGTCTTTGCATTCTTAGCTCTTAAAGGCAATTTGCCAGTCCAGTCTAGTTTTGTATTATAGAGAAGATAAAGTTATTCCACCTGTTCCTTCCTTATCATTCTCCTCATTTGAGGTTCACTGTATTAGGTTCTTTTCTCCTGTTTCATATATCGACCACCTGGATCAACAGCACAAGTTTTGGACAACTTTGCTGCCTGGCTTCCTTACTATCTTTCCTCTAAAACCCCATCCATCATATTAGGTGACTTTAATATACCTGTTAACAACATTAACAGCCCTTCTGTCTCTAAACTTCTTTCACTAACATCCTCCCTAGACTTATCCTTGTGCTCAGACTCCCCCTCTCACACCAGTGGTAACGCTCTGGATCTCATATTTACCAGACTCTGTTCAACCACCAATTTTACTCACCATTTCCCCTCTCCGATCACAATATGCTCACATTTCAACTCCCTCCTCTTCCCCTGCTAATCCCCAAATACGTACCTACCATGACTTGCAAGCACTGGATGTATCGCATCTCACTTCTTCCTTTGACTCTCTTCACTCTAATATCTCAGCTATCTCTTGTCCTAATGTGACTACCTCTGTCTACTATAGCACACTTACCACTGCCCTTAATGAGTTGCTCCTGTAAAAACTAAATGTGCTAGACCCAAACCACTCCAACCTTGGCACACTGCTCAAACTAAAATTTGTGAAACGAGTCGCGCGTCGTTTTCGCTGCGTCATTTTCGTCGCGTCGTTTTTGGCGCATTTTTGTTGTGCTTTTACATCCCAGGTTCATGACTTTACATTTATCAACATTGAATCTCATTTGCCACTTAGCTGCCCAGATTGCCAGTTAGTCAAGATCCTGTTGCAAGTGCCACATCCTGGATGGAATTAATTGGGCTGATAGTTTTGTGTCATCTGCAAACACAGATACATTACTTACAACACCCTCCCCTAAGTCATTAATGAACAAGTTAAATAAAAGTGGACCCAACACCGAGCCCTGAGGGACCCCACTAAGAACCTTACTCCAAGTAGAGACTGTACCATTAACAACCACCCTCTGTACCCGATCCTGTAGCCAGTTCCCTATCCATGTGCAAACGACTTCATTAAGCCCAACAGACCTTAGTTTAGAAAGCAGTCGTTTGTAGGGCACGGTATCAAACGCTTTGGCAAAATCCAAATATATCACATCTACTGCCCCCCCACTGTCCAGCACCTTACTTACCTCTTCATAAAAAGCAATCAAATGTGTCTGACATGACCTATCCTTCATAAAGCCATGCTGATTGCTGCTCATAATGCCATTCCCTAGGACATTTTGTATGTGATCCATTAACAAGCCTTCAAATAATTTGCCCACCACAGTTGTCAAAGTTACTGGCCTATAATTGCCAGGCTGAGATCATAATCCCTTTTAAAATATTGGAATCAGCTTTCCTCCAGTCCATAGGCACCATACCAGATGAAAGTGAATCTAAGAAAATCAGAAATAGGGTCTGGTCTAAAACTGAACTAAGCTCTCTTAGATCCCAGTGGTGTATACCATCAGGCCCTGGCGCCTTGTGTACATTAATTTTTATTAAAGCTTTATGAATCCTATCCTGAGTCAGCCACATTGAGCTGAGGCATCAGTGCAGCTATGAAGTGAGTGTAGTGTATTTGTCTGTGACTTTACCACTGGAGTAATATAGAGGGAGTTGTGCTGCACCTGCAGCAGTTTCTCTCCAGTGCTTGTTCTGCTATGTCTCTGTCTCACTGTCTTGTACAGCAGAGTTGCACCCTGATGTTTGGTTTGTTAAGTTATATGTTCATTGCCGAATAAACATGCAGAAAGGTGCTGCTGGTGAGCCACTTGTTTCTGGATCTTTAGGATCACATACAGAATTCTAAAAGGCTACACAGTGAACACAACAGTGAGCCTGGGAACTCAGACTCCTCTATTGTGTACACTGAAGAAAAGAACTGATTTAGCTTCTTTATACTATTAATATATTTTAAAAAAATGTTGGGGGTTAGTCTTAACTTCGCCACAATGCATTCTTCATTTCCTTTCTTTGCCTTCCCGGATTGCTGATCTACATTAAGTACAGATTTATCAAGGGTCGAATTGAAAATGTGATTTTTTAAATTTGAATTTTGAGTTTATTTTCGTGTAATTCAACTAGGGAATAGCCTAAATTCGATTCAAATTTAAAAAAATAAAAATTTCTAAATTTATTATGTACTTTCTCTTCAAATTTGACTATTCACCATCTATTAGCCTATGGGCGACCTCCTAAATTAAAAATTTTTTTTAATTTGAATCGAATTTGATTCAAATTTAATTTGAATTTGATTCAAATTTGCTGGTCAATTCTCAAATAAAAAAAAAAATCAAATTTAGAGTTTATGGGAGTTTTTAGAAACTCCCATAAACTCAAAATTCAACCCTTGATAAATCTGCCCCTTATTATAGTGTTTATATTCATTAAATGCAGCTTCTGTCCCAACAGATTTGCAGTTTTTAAATACCTTTCTCTTCTTTCCTATTAACTTCTTTACATCTGTATTAAGCCACATCGGATGATATTTAGAGCTTCTACATTTACTCCCTAAGGGAATAAAAACAGTAATGATTTAATATCATTTTAAATGAGAACCATTTCTGTTCTGTGTTTTTAGCTGAAAACATAATGCCCCAATTAATACTCTGAAGGGCACTAAAATTAGATTTTCTGAAATTCATGGTTTTTGTTACCCCAGTGTATATTTGTTTTTTGCACCAGACATTAAGGGGAGTATTTACTAATGGTAACCTTATCCTTTATATAAGCTTTTAAATCCTGCCTAACATACAGACATACCCCTCCTCCTTTTCTATTGCCTCTGTCCCTCCGAAACAAAGTATAGCCGCTGATATTAACTTCCCAGTCATGTGACTCATTCAGCCATGATTCAGCCACACCAATCACATCATATTTTCCCCCCAGCACCTTCAGCTCTCGAAATAATCTCGAAATTCAAATTAAAACTCAAATCGATTTTGGATAATTCACTATTCGAATCTGAGAATTTTAGACCTTAAAAAAATTCGAATTCGAATTTTCAATTTGATGCTTAATAAATTTAGAGGTATATTTAAATTCCGCCACTCTCAATTCATTTCTATAAAATAGTATTTATCAATGGGTGAAAGTGAAAGTTGATAAATACGCCTTTCAAAATCCCATTGAAATGAATGGAGAGTGGCGGAATTTCACTCTAGAGGACTGTAGTGATCTCTAACTTCACTCTTTGATAAATATACCCCTATGTGATTTGCTTGGGATAACGTCTTTTTGGAATGGAGTCACATCAAACATAAATAAAGTTTTCATTGTGGTTGTAGTAAATAAATAATACATTTTGGGAATTTTTTATCTTTAGACCTTCCAACATAACTTAAAACCAATATTTAGCCAAATATTGGAGATCATTTATCATTTTTTTGAGCATTTTTGAGAAAAAACTTTTGCAAATGTAACCAAACCAAATGGATCCTCGGGCAAGTGCATATATAAGGAAATAGAATTTTCTTTATCCATTGATTTTATTATTAATGAATTAATTTAGGATGTTGGACCCTATCATATAGCTTTTATTAATAAATGTTGTATAGAATTTATAATCTGAGTACAAAAAAATAAAAAAAAAACTTGAGGATTTGGCAGCTAATTCTTTAAGTATATGGTTCTGCTGGACATATGCTTCTGAGATATGAGCAAATATTTGTCAAATCAGAATTTTTAATATATTCAGCTATAGCTTCTGCCAACCAATGTTTATGTAGAGTAAAATGTATTACTATTTTGAACCCCAAGCAATCCACTATTATTAAAAATATATAAGCTGAGTTGAATTTTCAGATATATCCATCCCATTTTGAACAATAGTCAATATTTTTAATACGCATAGTCTTAAATGCCTATATACGAAAGGACAGATTTTAGAAGTTTTTGAAACTACGACTAAACTCAAACTATAAAACTTTGAGGGGCTGATTTACTAAGGGTCGAATTTTGAAGTGTTTAACCATCAATTTTTTGGGGTGGGTCATTTTCGATCCAATATGGCCATTTTCAATCAAATGAAAATTGTTTGATTTGATCAAACAATTTGAACGGTTTTCAAAATTTTTCGATTTCTCACAACTTAGAAAAAATTTCAAGACACGTTCTCTGCCCAATAGTCAAACTCAAAGGATTTTTAAAGGGCCAGTACTTCGAAATTAAAATTTTCTAATATTTTCAATTCGAATCCCTTAGTAAATCAGCCCCTGAATGTCATGGAATTTATACAAAGGGTGAGAGAAAGAATTATGGGGAAGCTAGGGTAGATGGGGTAGTGGGATTAGTAAGGGGTCGGGGGGGGTGAGGGGGGCATACAGTTTACCAGCTAAGGAGGTCTCTCTGTTACAAGGAAAACAGACTAATACTAACTTAACATATAGTTCCCCTCAGAGTAATGTAAATTTAAAAAGTAAAAGTAGTAACCTCCGCTGTATGCTGGAAAATGCACAAAGTTTTTCAGGTAAAATGGGAGACCTAGAATTAATTGCATGCTCTAAATATTATGATATGATTTGTACCTGTCACAAACGGCACCCAATACCAGAACATTTGCTAAGCACCTTGGTCTCAGCTCGGCTTCACCAGTTAAGTGACCGCCTTTGGCCTCGGGAGGAGCCCTCAACTTACTCAGATGCCACCTGGACTTATCGAGAGGTGCAAAGCTAAGAGTTCTGGCTAGCACAGGGGCACGATCGTCTCACCAAGGATACTGGGTTGAAGAATACCACCAAGTTGGCCGGACCAGCACAAGCGAAGTAGAATAGTCAGACAGGCCAGGATCCATATTAGAGAGCGTAGAATAGTCAGTGGACAGGCAAAGGTCAGGATTGGAGATTATCAGAGTAAACGGACAGACCAAGGTCAGGATTGGAGAATAACAGAGTAAGGCAAAGCAAGGGTCAAAAACCAGTAGATCAAGCAGGAGAATATTAGGAATAACACCCAGGAACTATCAAATAGAACCTAACAACAGGCAAGGAACTATAGACCAAGTTCCCTTTAAATAGTTTGAATTTGGCGCCACTGCGCGCTAATGTCATGACGTCAGCGTGCATGCACCTTTAAAATGCGGAAGAGCGCGTGCGGCGCGCCATAGGGATGCTGGCAACTGGGAGAAAGGATGCACGCAGTGAACGTCCCTGCCGGAGGCATGGCAGGCGCTCCCGCGTGCATGGGGTAAGCCACTAGACCACCAGGGATATTGTTCGTTATGGTATCACTGAGACTTGGTGGGATTAAACATGTGACTAATGGTTACACCCTTTTTAGGAGGGACAGAGGGATGAGAAAGGGAGGAGGAGTGTTTTTGTATGTAAAGCCTGAATTAAAGCCATGCACTAAAGAAATAACCATTAAGGGCACTGGTGAGGGTGTGGAATCCCTCTGGGTAGAGATTTCGACTGGGCATAAGGTTACAAAGAAAATTATCATTGGTGTTATAAACCACCTCGTATAAGTGACGAGTATGAGGCCCAGATACTTTTTACAAATAGAAGCGGTTTCACAACTACTGTAGATCAGGTTATTATTATGGGTGACTTCAATTATCTGGACATTGACTGGGGTAATGGGGTTGCCAAGACAGATAAAGCTAGTAGGTTTGTAAATATGCTAAATGACAACTTTTTATCCCAGCTCGTTCAAGAACCTACTAGGAATAACTCTCTTTTGTACCTGTAATAACTAATAATACTGAACTCATCGCTAGCATTTGTGTGGGTGAGAGGCATTTAGGGAATAGTGATCATAACATGGTCTCCTTTGAGATTCTGTTGCAGAGGCAACTCTATAAGGGAGTAAATAAAACATTGAATTTCAGGCGTGAAAACTTTGACAGTATAAGGGCATCTCTGCAACATATTAAGTGGGAAATGCTTTTCACAGGGTTAAACACTGAACAAAAATGGGAAGTCTTTAAAATGCTGCTTGATAAATATACATGTCAGTATATTCCGCTTGTAAGCAAGGAACGTTGTTGCAAAACAAAACCTTTTTGGTTCAATAGAAGTGTTGGTGTTGAGGTGGGTAAGAAAAGATGTGCTTTTAAGGTTTTCAAGTTATCTGGGACAGCCAAATCATTTATAAGGTACAAGGAGGCCAATAAATCATGCAAAAAAGCTATCAGGCAAGCTAAAATCCTTATGGAAAAAGATATAGCAGTAAGCAGTAAAAAGAATCCAAAATTATTTTTTAAAGATATTAATAGTAAAAAAATTAAACAGGAAGAGGTAGGACCTTTATTATCAGAGGAGGGTCAGCTGGTTGATGAGAACAAGCAAAAAGCTCAGATTCTGAATGCATACTTTTCGTCTGTCTACACAAATGAGGAACCAGCTAATGAAGGTTTCCTTATTAATAATCCAATTCTAATAATACATCTAATGATGCATGGTTCACACATGATGAAATTCAAAAGAGACTAGAACATGTTAACATAAACAAATGTCCAGGGCCAGATGGGATTCATCCCAGGGTAATTAACAAGCTTAGCTCTGGGATTGCCAAACCTCTCTACTTCATTTTTTAGGATTCATTGAGGTCTGGCATGGTGCAGAGAGACTGGCGAATTGCTAATGTGGTGCCGCTATTCAAAAAGGGATCCCGTTCTCTGCCTCAGGCCAGTTAGTCTGACATTGGTGGTAGGAAAGCTTTTTGAAAGATTAATAAAGGATACGATACTGGACTTCATAGAAAATAACAATACTATGAGTTTGTGCCAGCATGGTTTTATGTG
>CM044439.1:171817255-171841758 GCA_024363595.1 Xenopus borealis | reverse complement strand
ACCCGATGTTCGCGCGAACAAGTTCGCCGGCGAACAGTTCGCGCCATCCCTACTGAAGAAGGTTTAATTTCATTTTTTTAAAGCAAAGTTCTCAGGATAGAGCTAAAAATATCTAAACTTCAATATTATTCATGTTTAAAATGTGCCCCCTAAAAATTCCACAGTATTGGAAGAAATTGAGAATATTACCTAAAGATTTCTTGGGATTTTGAATAAGAAGGAGAATATGCCTGTGGAATCTAGTGTTTTCATGGATTTCCCACTTATTTGTAGACCATAACATAAATCAGAATAATTTTCACATTTTAAATACATCCTTCAGCACCTCACAAACAGAGCAGGCAGCATGATTAGGGTGTGTGACCCGGGTGGAATGGAGTGTGTGTCTGGGGCAGAAGAGCTGTACTCCTGGATTTAATCAACAAAAAGTAGAATCTGTTCATGGTGAGTGGATGGAGGTCAGTCTAATGTAGAAGCCCGAGTTCAGGGCTGGTGGAAGTCAAATACACATGGTACAGGTCAGAACTCAGGGCAGGGAGTAGGCAGAAGTAGAATTGGGACCCAAGACACAGAATCAGGAACAAGTAATAAATAGTAGGATCTAGGAGCCAATTGGAGAAATGTAGCCTCTCTTACATCTCCCACACAAGGAGCATCACAAGATGAGACAGAGCAATATATGCAAATCTAACCACATCAGTTGTTAATTTTGCAATATTTCAAGTCTCTCAGTGCCTATATAAATGAATATTAGTGGGTCCAAGGGTACTAATGTGCGTTTGCTTGTTGTGAGATAATCAGTCCACAGTTTAACCTTCTGAATTCTGAGTTTTTTCTCTGATATAGGACATAGAAGAAATGTTTGGGGTTCAAATTATATTAAAAAGGTGAACTCTATGGAGTCCGTAGGTAGGCTGATGGCTATAAACATGACTTTTAGGGCCACATCTGTTCCAGCTAGGATTGCCGCCTGTCACCGGTTTTCAGAAGGACTGCCCAGATCAAAACTGCCTGGTTTTCCAAATTAGGAAAGCTGGGAAGGATTCTCCTAGATTGATGTGGGATCAGCCAATTGTCATGTCATTGACCCACCACCATGACATAGTCATCTCACCCCGCCATATCAGTTGCCTGCTCTGTGTTGCTACTGACCCGCCCACTCACTGGGCCATGCTTCAGAAAAAGGTGGCAACCCTAGGTCCTGTGGGACCACCCTACTTTAGCCACCTCTTAATAACTTGGTCCACTTCTCTGGAGAATGAGACTTTTTGAAGCTATTCAGTTGATATATTCATTGGGTAAAGACTGACTTTATACATTATCAACATGACCCTCCATGCCAATCGCCTCAGCAGATCTTAGTTTGGGTGCACTCCTTTAATCTCCCTTTTAAATATTGCAAACTACACTGATGTAATTTTAGTCCAAATGTGATGTCACCATGAACCACAAGAGATATTATTCAGTCAGAAAAAAATGAAAAAGGAGTAAAAGATTTTAGCTGCATCCACAGCCTGTAACCCCCCCCCCCAATACGTTAATTTTTTAAAGTCATACACAGGTCCCTGATTTTACTGCAAGGGTTAATGATACATCCAGCTTCTTTAATTGCAACTCTATATTTTAATAACCACTAGAAAGGACATCAGTGCTGAATATATTGTGAGATACATGCAAATCCTACCAAGATTGGATTTAGACTTTTTTTGCATACAAGTGGTCTGATTATAGAGAATTTAGAGGAATATTGTTTCAGACTTTCAACCTCTTTCTTATTGAGAAGAAGAAGAAACTGTACACTGGCTTTGCTATGAGGCTTTGGAATCAAAGAGTAATTTATAAGATAAATATGTTTTCTTCACTATAGAAAACATAATTGGAATCCTCATAAATGCTTACATTGTGTCAGCCAATGCCATTTCATGTTTGGAAACACATTGACACAGTTGATTTGATTCTGACAAGCTTGGGGCGTTCAAGACTTGCTCTTCTGATAATGTGGGCGATCCATGTCCTATCAGAAAGGTATGAGAACATGGAGATACTGGATGTAACTTCCCTTTTTGTTTTTGCTTCTGAGGCCTCTGGTTTGGAACTGTCCTAGGTGTGTTCTATTGTGTGAAAGTCACTATCATTGCTTCTTCTTCTATGTGGAACTAAAGATCTCTAAGATGATACCTTGGCTGTTATTAGTATTGGTAACAAGGAAAGGAAGTTACTCCCCGGTCAGTAATGGAAACAATTCTTTTTTACATCAGTTGAACCTTTAAACTTGATCCTTCATGTTTCCTAATCTAACTCTAGTCTCCTTCTCCGTAACTTTATGTACCCTAAACAGGAAAAGTGTGTCACAGTATTGGTTTATTTCCCTTTTTCAATGATTACCTATTTACTTTTAGGCATTTCTAAGGACTGTTAGATAGATTTTCAAAATCACACTCAGGGTGGCAATTTTAGGAATTTTATTAGACCCAAATTACATTTTACCACTGCTGCGTTTGCCTGGCACCCATAGGTGCAGAATGGAGAACAAAGAGTTGACAGGGTCATAAAAATAAGTCTATAAAGTCCATGGGTAGAATACGGTCCCCACCTAATGTTTGCCACGTACAGTAGGAAATAGGCATCAAGGCATGGTGCATACATAGTTTTAAATCTGTTGCAAAGTTTATTCTATAACCTGTAAGTGATGTCATAGTAGTCTGGTCATGATGCCACAGTGAACCAGAAGTGACATCATCTGAAGTAGAGGAAAAGTATATTGCAACCTGCAAAACAATCTTGCATTCCAAAATCATTTTTGCAGGTAACCCATGGGTAGCCAATGATACTCTACTGTTCCTCATGGGTTAATGATAAATCCAGCTTATTTTACTGCAACCCAATATTTTAATAACCACTAGGAAGGACATCAGTGCTGAATATATTGTGAGATACATGCAAATCATACCAAGAATAGATTTAGACTTTTTTTTGCATACAAGTGGTCTGATTATACAGAATTTAGAGGGATATTGTTTCAGACTTTCAACCTTTGGTTTATTGAGAAGAAGAAGAAACTGTACCCTGGCTTTGCTACAAAGATTTGGAACCAAGGTTACATTATAGGGAAAAGATGTTACTTCTGACTGCAATGAAAATATTATGTCTGGCTCAGTTTACGGTGGGAATCCTTCTCAATGCTTTCATTGTGGCAGCCAATGTCATTTCATGGTTGCAAATGAAGCACCTTGACTCTATTGACCTGATTCTGACAAGCTTGGGGCTTTCTAGACTTGGTCTTCTGATAATGTGGGCATTCCATGTCCGATCCAGAGTGTATGAGCATGTAGGGATAATGGAAACAATTTCTGTGTATTTTGCCTATTGCAGCCTCTGGTTTGGAACAGTTCTGTGTATTTTCTACTGTGTGAAGATCACCAACTATAACCATCGCTTCTTCTTCTATGTGAAACTGAGGATCTCCAAGATGATTCCCTGGTTATTATTAGTATCAGTGACAAGCTCTTTCACTTGCTGCCTGCCCTTTGGATGGATTATGAGTGACGCTATGTTCTCATATAATTCTGCAAATGACACTTTTGGGACAAACATGGACACTGTCTTGTACATTCCATTTATCACTTATTTGGCTGGAAATTTTGTTCCGTTTTTCATATTCTTTGTTTCCATTACTCTTCTAATCAGGTCCCTATGGAAACACACGAGGCACATGGCTGAGGGTGAGGCTGGGTTTGGGAACCCACAACTTCAGGCTCACTACAATGCAATTAAATGCATGCTCTCTTTCATGTTATTGTATTTTGTCTTTTTGGCATCATCTATGTTCCTGCCTCTACCAATGGTGATACAAAATGATTTATTGCTTATGTTATGTTTCTTTATTGCTGGTTCTTACCCGAGCCTACACTCTCCTATTCTGATACTGAGCAACAGGAAGCTCCAACGTACTCTTTGTTGTTTCCTTTCTTATACAAGTACGTTTATTTCTAAGGAAAGGAACATATTTCCCTGTCAGTAATGGATACACCTATGCTCTAGTAGTGGACTAGATTCAGTGAGCTGACAATTAGTTGCCCTTCTCATTTTGCTCCCTGAGTTTTTGGACTGTGTTTAGCAGTAGTTGAGCCTTTCAACTTGTTTAAAACTTGTACTGAATTGTTAAATGATTGAGTTTAATAAAAAACTTAAATGTGTCCTTTTCTCATAGTTACATTATCTTATCCAACACCTTCTCCCCATCTCTGTTACATTATGGACCGTAAATATGTTTCATAGTTCCTAAAAGGCTTTCTTTTTTTCAGTATTTCTATATTCTATATAATTAAATACATATAATTTAATATTTTTAGTTAGAGTTTTAAGCCTGTCTAAGGGGGAAAATTACAAAATTTGTGTGAAGAGATCGAAGTTTGTTCGAATACCGATCGTACGATTCTTTCGGATATTTGAATATGCAAATTTGGCCACTTCGATCATCGAATACCGAATATTTGAATTATCGAATAGATCGAATATTCGATCATTCGACCATTCAATGATCGAAGGATTTTAAATTTAAAATTTCTTCGAATGCACACTTCGCCAGATTGAACCTACCGAATACCAATAGAAGCCTATGGAAACCCCCCCATTCTTCTTTTGCAAAGACCTGCTCGAATACCATTCGTATGATCGAACGCCTCGATCGTACAAATTTTTCGGAGGCTCGAAGGCAAAAGTACGATTATTTAGGTATTCGATCGTAAGATTTCATCGAGAAATTGAATATTGAGGAAAAAGATAGCCTAGAACTATTTGATAAGCATTCAATAGTCGAATGCTTATCGAATTTCAAGGGGATTCGAGGGATTTTGGGTGAATTTTAGTAAACTTGCCCCTAAGTGTTGGACTGTTTTCCAAAGATTCTTACTTACTTAAAGGACAAGGAAAGGCAAAAATTAAAATCCCATTTTTACTTTCTTTAATGAAAAAGAAATCTATCTCCAATATACTTTCATTAAAAAATGTGTACTGTTTTTATAAGAAACCTGACTGTATGCAGTGAAATTCTCGCTTCATTTAGTGCTGTGAATAGGAATTGTCAGACGTTCTCTAACTGTTGGGCAAGGAAACAATCATACTAATGAACAGCAGGGGGAGCCCCCACCTTAATTCCCAGCTATGTAGAACTTCAGCAACTTTGTTACCCTGTAGAGCAATCAGCAACTATGTAGATATTTGTGTTGGATTTAATATTTGCCTTTACACTCTGAGTTGAACCTGGAACCCATAGGCGCAGGAAGGTTATGGGCAAAGGCTTGCCAATTCAGTATTGGTTTCACTGGAGAAGAGACAGTTAAGGGGGATATGATTACTATATATAAATATATAAGGGGGATATGATCACTATATATAAATATATAAGGGATATGATCACTATATATAAATATATAAGGGGGATATGATCACTATATATAAATATATAATGGGGTATGATCACTATATATAAATATATAAGGGGGATATGATCACTATATATAAATATATAAGTGGGATATGATCACTATATATAAATATGTAAGGGGGATATGATCACTATATATAAATATATAAGGGGATATGATCACTATATATAAATATATAAGGGGGATATGATCACTATATATAAATATATAAGGGGGATATGATCACTATATATAAATATATAAGGGGATATGATCACTATATATAAATATAAAAGATGAGACCGTAACAGTATCTAAGACACCAGAGAAAGGCACACTAATTCCCTATGTTCAAAAACCACTGACACAGAATGGCTGCAAGTGGATCGCTGGTTTGCTCTAACTAAACGATTTTATGATACTTACCCAGTTCCAGAGGACAAGGACCCTGTGGAGAAAAGGCTAGAGGCAGTCCTGTGACCACTAGCAGCAGCATGGCTAGTTCGTACAGCAAGAAATTGCCCATAACCCAACAACCTCAGTGCAAGACCTAACGGGGTATTAATTAATTCAGTAGTGGCAAGATGGGAACTTTTGCTACACCATTGGTCAGGAGATACAGCCTCACAAAACAAGCTGTTGGGCCTGCGATACACAGGTGAATCACTGTTTGGACCAGATCTCAAGAAGATCATCACAGATGTCACGGGCGGCAAGAGCACTTTTCTCCCACCAGGAAAAAGGGGTCGGATGGAGCAGCAGAACAAGATTCCAGCTAGGCAAACAGCCAACCACAATTTTAGCTCCTTTCGCTCACATTTTGTAGCACCAGCACAGACCAAACTACAAGATGCAATAGACAGCAGTAGCAGCAATGTAGTAGATACAAGAAGCCAGTAGCCACAAAATCCACCTCAGTATGACTTTCCACAGCGCAGCCCAATGCCCAGAGTGGGGGACGTCTTTCCACATTTGTATCCTACTGGGAAATGCACGTTACCATCAATTGGGTTCCTCAAATCATTTGTCAGGGCTACAAAATAAAATTCAAAAGTTCCCCACCACAACAATTAGTACCATCAGTGGTACCCCGTTCAAAGAAACACACCCTACATTAAGTAATACAATCATTATGGCAGGCAGGAGTCACTAAAATGGTTCCACACTACCACAGATTCAATGGGTTCTACTCCAGATACTCTTCCTGTTAACAAAGAAAGAGAAAGAAGACTTAATCATTGAGAGCCAAAACCGATATGGAACCAAGATGCTTCATGACGTCAATCAACCTGCAGGATGTGTACCTACATATCCCAATGCATCCAACTCACAACCATTCCTAGATTTGAAATCGATGATCAGCACTTCCAATTTGTAACCCTCCCATTCGGACTCTGTGCCGCTGTGAGAGTGTTCGCAAAAATCTTGGCGCCGATGTCAGCACACTTAAGGACAATGGAAATACATGTGCTTCCTTATCTCAATGACCTACTCCTCAAACCTGCTTTGCAAATACAAACAACCAAGGATTGGTCCTAACACAATATGGTTGGATAATAAACCAACACAAAAGTTCACTATTCCCTACGAGGAGATACAAATTATAGGTCTTATGTTCGACTCCAGCCGACAGTACAGCTGACAGAACTATAATACAAGAGTACAACAGGCTTCATCGAGAACCCAGGAGTAACAGCAATGGACTGTCTACAACTCCTGGAGGTCATGGTGGTGGCACTAGAGGATATCCCTACTCCAGATTTCACTTACGACCATTGCAACTCAATTTTCTGCAGTTTTGGACGAATGACACCTTCAACAGGAGATCCAAATACTTCCCCAGACCAGAGGCAACATATCCTGGTGGACAACTAGAACAAACCTAACCTTCGGCAGAAGTTGGTCACCACCAACTTGGGAGGTCATGACGACTAATGCCAGTAAATTCAGATGGGGGGCAGTTTACCGGACACACACCCTACAAGGCCAATGGACACAGAAAGTGCCAATATACTCGAACTGCGGGCCATACTGCTGGCACTGCTGCCATTGGATTGGTCCAGAACAAACCAATCAGGATCCAATCAGACAACAGTACAGCAGTAGCTTATGTGAACAAGCAGGGGGAACGCGCAGCTGGATGGCAACATTTCTGATGTGGACTGAAGAGTAAATACCAGCAATAACAGCTTTTATCCCCACAGTACTCAACTGGGAGGCTGATTTACTCAGCAGGCAAACCCTCGACCAAGGAGAATGGAGTCTTCACCAAGGAGTCTTCATCCAGGAGCAGCATTCACAGGTGCATTGGCAATTCCCTGGAATTTTCACAAAGTCTATGTTTTTCTCCCACTAGCAATATTACCCAGAATAATTGCCAAGATCAAACTAGCTACACAGACCTAGTGAGCATGTCCATACACAGACCATGGAGACTACCGACCAGACTAATAAAGCCTAGGACTAATAATATTGATTTGTAGGTAGTACAGGGGTTTATTTATCAAAGGTCGCATTTTTGCACTGTGAGATGAATTTGGGGTGAACAACCTCAGAACTTAAAAAAAACCCAGAAAAAAACTCAAACATCAGGAAGGCTATTAAAATCTTCAAATGGACTTGATCTTTGGAGGCAGTAATTATGCTTATTATCCAATCCTTTTTGAAGGAGTTAATTTGGAGTTCATCTAGCTGCTGTTGCTATGTGTTTAGCTGTCAAAATCTGATTGGCCAACATTTATGCACATCTGGTAGTGGTTTACCCAGTACAAATGTAGGGACAGTCATAATGATATGGGATGGAAGGATCTGGTCTAATAAATTATTTGCCTCAGCCCAAAGCGGTTGGATTATCAGATACTTCCAAAAGAAGTGCAGCAGTTTGCGTAGCATTCCATGTTTCTCCAGCATAGAAGGAAACAGTCTGGAACTTATGGACATTCTGTAGTTTTCTTTACACTTACATTCATTTGTTGAACGATAATCAGTCCATAGTTTAGCCCACTGCTTTCCAAGTTCTTCACTGATACGGGCCATGTAGATATTAGTGTTTTAGATTTATGCTTTAAACACACGGATTATAGAACAGGACACTAGCAGAAAATTACTGGAATTCTATATAGATGTTAAAGCTCAGGGTGTTTCTACAGAACAAGGAATCCATCTCCTTTCACTGGTATTGCTGGCTTAGGGAGTCACAAATAGTCCTAAAATACACTCCAACTGCATTCTGCTGACATAGCGGATTATCGCTATTATCGACTATTCAGGGCCAGGCTCGACTGTATTTTCTTACTGTATTTATTTGAATCCAAGAGTGACATTCTCATGGTGAGCAAGAATCATATGTCCCTACTGGAGAATCATAAGGGAAGATGAGTACTTGGACCCAACAGGCCATGCTAATAATCTCATAAAAGTATATGAAATGAAGATGTCTTTGAAAGAAGTCTAAGGAGCCAATAGCCAGACTGAGGGTGTCAGGAAAACTCACCGTGGTGGTCTAGTGGTGGTGCGGCGATTGGAGGGGACGCCCCCGCGTCAATCATCTGTGCAGGCTTCCTCTTAGTGCATGCGCTGCACGCACTTGTGCTATTTAAAGGTGTAGGCGCACTGAAGTGTGACATCAACGCACAATGGCGCCAGATTTAAATATATTTAAATGGACTTTCTGTTTTTTCACATTGCCCGTGATAGGTTTAATCCTGGTGCCTTGTACCTGTGCTGTAAAGCTTCCGTTGTTCCTGAATACCTGTTTTTGACCATGCCTGGCTTGACTATTCTGATATCCAGTATCCTGACCCATGACTGTTATTTGACTACCGCTTCTGCCTCATCCTTATCTGTTTGATCAACCGGTTTTGACCTTTTGCCTAAATGATGACTCTCGCTGTCTGCCTGCCTTGGCCTGGCCTGTCTGACCATGATTCTGCCTTCTCCAGTCTGTTTCGTGACCTTTGGCCTTATAGACTTTGCATACAGTCGTGCCCCATTGCTGGCCAGAACTCCTGCCCAGCACCTCTTGTTTAAGTCCAGGAGGCATCTGAGTAGCTGAGGGCTCCTCCCGAAGCCAAAGGCGGTCACACTACTGGTGAAGCATGAGCCGAGAGCAGGGAGCTTGGCATTTGTTCTGGTATTTTGTGCCGACCGTGACAGAGGCTCATAAAGACGCCTTTTGAAGGTTGTATCTGGTTGAGTTGGACAGCTCCACTTTAGCTAAATCTCTGGCACACACTGGGACTTCTCAGCTTAGGGTTGGTATATTCAGTGGAAAGACATCTTGTCTGGTTTATAAAAAACCCAAATGGCATGCAGTGTCCATTGCGATCTCCTCAGCAGATTCTTAGTCTGATGATATTTTTCTTATCAAGTTTTCGCACATGTTCAGAACATCATTATGTTTAAATAATAGAGTGGATATGTATTACCTAGCAAGGCATTCTACTTGTGTAGACCCACTCCAAAACTTGCAACACATATTTTTACTTGCTCACACTGATTACCAGACTCATTTACATGGGATCCTACTTGCTAAATGACCTCCATAAATGTCATAAGTGATGTCACTGTAATCTGGGTGTGAACCAAAAGTGATATCATATGAAGGTTAAACACTAAAAAAGTAAAGTAAAATAGTAAAAGAAATCTATATTGCAGATTTCAAAACCCCCACCCACAACCATTAGCAAAGTCTACCTCCATCCCTGACATTACTTCAAGTGACACATGGGTTAATGATAAATCTAGCTCATTTAAATTGCAACTCAATATTTTAATAACCACTAGGAAGGATATCAGTGCTGAATATATTGTGAGATGCATGCAAATCCTACCAAGAATAGATTTACATACAAGTGGTCTGATTATACAGAATTTAGAGGTCTATTGTTCCACACCAGCAACATTGCTGACTTTCTGAGAAGAAGAAACCATTCAATGGATTTGCTACAAGGCTTTGGAACCAAGTTGATAAGGAAAAATATGTTATCCCTACTTCTGACTGCAATGGAAATATTATGTTTGACTGAATTTGCAATGGGAATCCTTCTCAATGTTTTCATCTTGGCAGCCAATGCTATTTTATGGTTGCAAATGAAGCACCTTGACTCTATTGATCTGATTCTAACAAGCTTGGGGCTTTCTAGACTTGGTCTTCTGATAATATGGTTGTTCCATGTCCAATCAAAAGTGTATAAGAACATAGAGATACTGAATCTAATGTATCTGTTTTTTGACTTCTGCAGCCTCTGGTTTGGAACAGTTTTGTGTATTTTCTACTGTGTGAAGATCACCAACTATAACCATCACTTCTTCTTCTATGTGAAACTGAGGATCTCCAAGATGATTCCCTGGTTATTATTAATATCAGTGACAATCTCTATCATTTGCTGTCTGCCCTTGATTCTGGTGGAGATACTACAACCGAACAATTCCACAGATGGTACTGGTGGGAACAATATGGAAACTATTTTCTTGATTCCTTACATAGCTGGAAATGTAGTTCCATCCTTCATATTCTGTGTTGCCATTACTCTTCTAATCAGGTCCCTGTGGAAACACACAAGGCACATGGCTGGGGGTGACTCTGGATTTGAGATCCCACAACTTGAGGCTCACTACAATGCAATCAAATGCATGATGTCTTTTATGTTATTGTATACTGTCTATTTAATTTTCTCTCTGGCTTTGCTGATGGTGCTTAGTAATAATTTCTTGCTATTGTTATTTTCCTTTATTGCTGGTTCTTACCCCAGTCTGCACTCTGCTATTCTGATACTGAGCAACAGAAAGCTCTGCCGGACCCTTTGCTGTTTCCTTTCTTATACAAATACATTTATTTCAGATGAAAGGAACGTATTCCCCTGTCAGTAATGGAAACAACTTTCTTCAGAGTGGACGAGATTCAGATGTATTCGTTGTCCTTCTCATTGTCCTCCCCTATTTCTTGGACTGATTTTTAGCAGCCGTTGAGCTTTTGAACCTGTTTTGTAGAAGATCAAACAGATTCATTGACGTTTTCTCTTCTGTATAAGAACATAAATATAAAGAACTGTATCCCTTTCTCAGTTCTGGGGATGTCTCTGTTCTGACTGCTCTAGATTCTCTAAACTGAGTATTTGTTTCCCTTTTCAGCAGCAGTTGAATCTTTACACTTGTTTTGTGATAAATTGGTGACTAATAATGACTTTATTGTTAACAATAATAATAACGATGATATAAAGCTGATTCTTTTATGGGTCCTTTTTAAATAGTCGAAGTTATTTACTCGAACTCCTGGTCCCTGTGATACTCTCTTGTCCTTTTTTTTTGCACCGGAAATACTATAATTTCTTCGAAGGCAACTACTATTTCCCATTGTTTAATATTTCTATTTTGTTTGTTCACAGTTTTAATTAATTGTAGGCAGTTTGCAATTAAGTAAATTATAGGGCCCATTGACTGTGAGACAAGAGGTGTAACTTAGAATAGAGTGCAAAGAGCGATGGTTGCATTATGTATATTATGTATGGCTCAATCAATGAAGTTGATGTCACAATGAAAGTACAGTGTGGCCTGAGTAATACTATGTGTGTCCTGCTCAGTGGGGGCACTATTGGTGTAACATACAAAGGTAGGTGTAATACACAGACCATTATAGACAACTAGTAGTGCAATTCTGCACCATTATTTGCACCTAGCCCAGTATCTTGCTATCATAAATAAACATTCTCTCTGCCAGTCAGGGCCCCTATACTGGTGGGTACTACCAGGGTACTGACCACACTCATACTTCATGTACACAGCCATGTCTTGTTCTGCTATAGCACCTCCCATAGGACATGTAGGAGATCAGAGAACTCCTCCTGCTGTTCTGTTACATTCTTTTCAGACCAACCAGCTCCTGCACCTTCACTTCTTCTGCACATGACAACATGCAGCCCAGTTACAGGCAGGGGAATGATCCAATTGGTTGGAAGGTGGGAGAGAGGCCTGAGGCCAGCTGGGAGCCCCAAAGGATATCTGGGAAAAGAGAAGGCTCTGGAGAGAGGCTGGTTTTGATGCTCAACCTACACGTTGGGTCAGAAGAGGATATAAAGGAGCCCTTGCAGCAACTCCAGTGTGTCTGCCTCTGTGAGTCCCAAGTGAGTAACCCATGAAAGGCAGGGTATTCACAAAGATACAAGTGTGGGGCCCCTGTGTGATAACATGTCTGTGTATGGGTCTGCTATGAGGGAGAAGCTTGGCAGGTAGCTCTACTTGAGGAGCTCTTGGGAAGGGACATTTACATGGGATTGAGCTGTGCATTTCTATATCCCATCTGGAGTGAAACTGTGACATATAAAGTTCTGTGATAGTGAGAAAGACAGACCCCCCCCCACATGCCCCCAATGTAAGAGTGTTATTAGGGGCCATTGCATTTCTTTCTTTCTGTACAAAGTTAATTTTTTTCTGTGCATCTTTGTGCATTTTATTTATTTCCCCGAGGAGTATCCCTCAGCTCAGTTTACTAGGTGGAGGCACCATAAAATTCCAGTAGTTTATCAGTATCTTCCACAAGCAAAGACACCAGGTTTGCTGGAGTGTGATCTTATTCTATTAGAATGCACCAAGAAAGGGTTACAGACAGATTGTGCTTCCTTGGATTCTGCTCCCTGGGGCCTCCAACCCAAAAGTCTGAACTTAAATCCCATTTTCTTCAGGGAGGGATCCAAAATGCTGGCACCTGGTCCATTCCCACCCTTAATCCTACTAGGGGTTTAATTGACCCTCACCATTACATAATGATACCCTAAGAATTCCCATGCTATGCTTATTTATCTATCAGTAAACTGGAGCGTTTGCATCTTGCTTTTCCGATTAATGATCTGCTTGGGTGCCAGGGGCCTCTTTGCCACTAAGGTGGCCATCCCAAAGCCTGGGATATCAGTCGTCTTGTCGATCAGGCATAATTGAACATTTTTATCTGGCACCTTTGAAGTTGCAGAACATCGTAATGTTAATGTTGAATCGTCAGATAGAGCTGAACAAAACATTCATAAATTCAATAAAAATTATTTAATTGTGAAATACAGGTATGGGACCTATTATCCAGAATGCTCAGGTTTTGCTGGATAACAGATCTTTCCATAATTTGGATCTTCATACCTTAAGGGGCAAATTTAGAAAATTCGTGTGAACGACTGAAGTTCGATTGAATTCGATCAAATACCAATTATACGATTTTTTCGGAGGATCGAATATGAAAATTTGGCCTCTTTGATCATCGAATACCGAATTGTCGAATTATCGAATAGATCAAATGATTGGATATTCGATAATTCAATCATGCGATGATCGAAGGATTTAAAATTTTAAAATCATTCGAATGCCTACTTCGCCAGATTGAACCTACCGAATACCAATAGAAGCCTATGGGAACCCCCCCCCCCATAGGCTTCTTTTGCAAAGACCTGCTCGAATACCATTCGTACGATCGAACACCTCGATCGTTTGAATCATACAAATTTTTCGGAGGCTTGATGGCAGAAGTACGTTTTTTTCGTTAAATCGAACGATCAGTATCCAAGCAAAATGATAGCCTAAAACTATTCGATGAGCATTCGATAGTCGAATGCTTATCGAATTTCGAATAGATTCGTAGGATTTTATGTGAAAAATAGTAAATTTGCCCTTAAGTCTACTAGAAAATCATATAAACATGAAATAAAGCCAATTGGCTGGTTTTGCTTCCAATAAGGATTAATTATATCTTAGTTGGGATCAAGTACAAGTTACTGTTTTATTATTACAAAGAAAAAGGAAATGGTTTTTAAACATTTGGATTATTTCATAATAATGGAGTCTATAGGAGACGGCCATTCGTTATTTGGAGCTTTCTTGATAAAGGGTTTCTGGATAAGGGATCCCATACCCATGCACATATTTAGAAAAATATCCATTTTAATTGCACTGACAAGAAAAAAAATGCAGTAGAAAATCGAACGATTTTCCAAAAAAAATTTTCAGGAAAATATAGGCTACATTGGCAATTTGGTATCTTTAAGGTGGCAAATAGTCAAATTCAAAGGATTTTAAAGAGACAGTACTTCGAAAATTCAAATTTTTTAAATTCTAATCGAATTTTGGGCAATTCAAAGTAGCCCAAAATTATGTTGAAATTCAAATTATTTTAAATTCTAATTTTATTTGAATTTTTACTACGACCCTAAAGGTCGAAGTGAAAATTTGAATAAAATTCTAATTTTTAAAATTAAAATTTTTAAGTAATTTTGGGCTACTTCGACTATCAAATAGCCCAAAATTCGATTGGAACTGAAAAAAATTTGATTATTCAAATTTCGAAGTACTGGCCCTTTAAAAATATTTCGACTTTTACCCTGTGGGGGACCTCCTAGAACCTGTCCTGACATTTTTCTAAGTCCTGGAAAATCAAATTATTTAGGGGGAAATTGTTCAAATCATTCAATTCGTTTGATTCGAATGATGCAAAATTTGAATCCGAGTATACATATTGAAAAGTATATGAAATGTGAAAATTATATAGTTTTCCTGTTTTAAAATTATGGAATATTGAATCTGTATATAAACATAATCCTTAAGACACGCAGTATTTAAAAATATATAGCAAATAGATAACTTTGAAAAATATTAGTAATAATTTAGTGATCTAACTTGGGGTTTTTATTTTTGAAAGGTGGTGTAGTAAATTCTCTGCGTATAAACTGCTAATATTTTATATCAATCTTTATTAATATGCTCATGATTCCTTTCTGATTTAGGAAAATGTCACATAAAAATATTGTTGAATATAGCGGTTGGACAAAGATAACGAAATTATAACGATATTATAGGCAAACTAGACATTAAGCCGTTAAATTACCGGGCGCTAGAACATATGTAGTCAAACATTTATAAAAAACAGACTTGTTCAAGTCCAAAAAAAAAGTGGACAACCATGGTGGACACCTAGAGGGCTTCTCAGTAGTTATAAAAATACTTCTGCTTCCTAAAGAGTTTGGGCAATGTTTCTTTATGGTATAGATCACACCAGTGTTTTCCACAAAAAAATGTTTTTCCTACAGAATTTCAGAGGTGACTCTGCCTCAATGTTACTTTTAGACTTTGTCAGCTCAGCATCCCTGTTGCCGTAGCAACGTCGGGGACATGCGCTGAGTGAGCGGGTCTCGCTTCTAACAACGCCAGATTAAAGATAGGAACAGTTGGCACCGCCCCCACCTCTTGATCATTCCGCCAATCATATTTTTTCCTTGGCGTCCTGTAGGCGGAGTTGAGTGAGTCAGAGAGTGGGAGGTACTTTCACAGCTATGGGAGGCCAGACAGTAGCTCCTCCTCTGTCACCCGCCGGCCAGCAACGCTCTATCCCTCTGCCATTGGGCAGCACAACAAAGAGGGGCGGGGCAGTGCACTGGGATTGGCTGCGGCTCTCCCATGAGGGCGGGGCTTTTAGGCAATAAATAAAGAGGCAAGACACTCTGTGAGGAGCTGGTGGAAGTCTCTCTCTACCCCGACCCCCATTTACCTTTACTGACTGCGGGTCACACATCCCACAGCTGGAGCTGCTCCTGTCACATGGTGCTTGGGCGTGTGTACAGCTGGCGGTGTAGCGGTGAGGAGCGGCACACTGTTATTTAGTGCCCGTCTTTCCATAGATTGAAGGCAGCAGATTATAAACCAGTAACGGAAGTCTCTGTGCTCCAAGTGGGACATTGCGCTATAGAAATACATGTTAATAATAATAATCCGAAAAATCGAATCGAAATTCAATTTTTTTTTTTCAACCTTCTATCTAATTTTCGCCAGCGTAAATTCGCCAGCAGAGGGTTTGTAGAGGGCGCAGATCAGTGGGCCGGATCAGCTGACGCAGCCTTTGGATGTGAGTGCGGCTGTGCCTTCCCTTGTGCCGTTCAGTCCCGATCAGTAGCCCGGAGAAAATCGGCTTTGTGTCTCGGCGGTTTCCCTTTTCGTTCAGCTGCCCGTGAGCGCGGATTTTAAATGGTCGATCAGTGGTGGAGCCGCAGCCATGCTGCCCCATGTAACGCTGCTCGTGCTGGCTGCTGCTGTAGCCGGAGCCCTGGCGCTGGAGGTACGTGGGGGGATCGGAGAGGGAGGCTGGGGGGGGGGTTTATGCGCTGCCAGCGGAGCTGCACTTTCCTGCATCTTGCTTTGTCTGTGTGCCATCTCATACCTGACCCCACAACATCCAACTGCCACATTAGGTTTCCCCTGTAACCCACTGCCATTATAGAGGAGCTGCTGATGCTGCTGTAAATTCGCCAGAGACGGTCCGCGCGGCACATGCGCAGTAGTGCAATTCCACGGACACAGGGACTGGACGCAGAGACACTTTATTATATAGGATGAATACATACATGGAGATACTCTAGACAACAGCATTCACTCTTCTAATTAATTATTGTTATTTATTAGTGATGGGTGAATTTGATTTCGGGAAACGGTAAAAGAAATTTCGAAAAGCATTTTTTTGGATGGGAATTCGCGCCCGGTGAATAAATTCGCCCATCACTATTATTTATCATTTAGAAATATCTGATAATAACAGTAACTTTAGGTACACTTTGTTACACAGCAAACAAAGAAAATGGGGTGGGGGGACATAAACTAGGAGAAGGATCAAGTTTTAGCGGAAAACTCATGCTCATCACAAAAAAAGACCCAGTTGAGTCATAAAATGTGTAGGATACATACTTTGTCAATAGCACTGCAATATTGAAATGTATTACTGTTGTTAATAAGGCTAGACTATATATTATACCAACATGAAATGTACATGAAGTAAAGAGAAATATAGAGGACAGGGGTAAATGGATGAATTAAATTACATTTACTAAACTAAAACTATTAGAATTATTTTATTAAATAGATTTTACTGTTCCATGTGAATTGGGTAAACTTCAAATAATTGTAATTATGAACATTTGTATGATGATGTCGCTTTGTAATGGACTCTTCATACATATGTGTGTGGAATAATATTTAAAACTTATAGTTTAAAGCTTAGGAGCTCATTTCCATTGTGGATGCCTTAGTGCTTACTAAGACCAAATTTAAATTGTTTTATATCATCCATATTTGTGTTTTATTCTAATCATAATTGAATAATGTATATCAAGATTGTACAGTTTAACATTTTTATTTTACAGATTATACAATTTTAGAAAAGATCAATACCACAAATTGGAGATTGGCACATGTTAAAGATTGAGTCACACTAAATATAGGCAACCTTTTCCACCAGAATGGACAAACCCTGCTATATATGTCACCTGAATGCCAACTATATTATGAACCTGCTACGTACAAATCTGACATTTGGTCCTTGGGAATTTTATATGTTAAATTATTTACCATAGGGGCAGATTTAAAGGGGAATTAATTTGACAGTCGAATTGTCGAATATTCAAATAGATTTTTATTCGGATTATTCAAAGTAATTTTACAGTCGAATATTCGAATAGATTTTTATTCGGATTATTCGAATCATTCTATTCGATCAAATTTTCAAAATTCACTGGTCAAATTTGTCTTCAAAAACATTCGAAAATTCAAATTCGAAACTTTTTGAAAATTAGATCAAACTTCGAATCCACAAATTTAGTAAATCTGCCCCATAATGTCATTGAATAGATTTCTTTAAAAAACCTCCACCATGTGGACTTGAGGATATTCCTGCATCAGTAAATATATTAAGAGGCAGATTTATCAAAGGATGAGTGCATTTTTTATTCAAATTGATTTTCCTACTGAAATATCGAAATTTAATTTTGTTAATTTGACAGTGGGAGTTATAGAATTCGTTAATCGAGTTTGTAAAATTTGAAAATCCCATTTTTTCAATTCGACTATAGAAGGATTCAAAATGTATCAATGTTCACTCTAAGGGGCAGATTTACTATTGGTCGAATTCGAGGCTTAATTAACTCTAGAATTTTGACCAATCGAATATTGGTCGAATTTTCGAATATCGAATTTGAAAGGTTTTAGTGAAATTCGATCGTTCGTTCGCATCGAACGATTTTAACCATTCGATCGAATTTTTTTTATTCAATCTGTAAATGCTGAAATAACCCTATGGGAGTTTCCTATAGGGTTATACAGCAATTCGGTAGGTTTAATCTGGTGAACTAGCGATTACATTTTTTCAAAGGGCAAGTACTTCGACCATCGAATGATTGAATAGATTTTTATTCAATCTATTTGAATCATTCGATTGAATTTTTGAAATTCGATGGTTCAAGTGGCCACAAAAATTATTCAAAAATTAGAATTAGAATCTTTTTGAAAATTTTAATCGAATTTCGAATCATTCACATGAATTTAGTAAATCTGCCCTTTTTCCCATTTTTCCCCCAACTTTGACCTGCCGAGTTCCATGTCCCACTTGGGACATGAATATTTGAATTTTTGTAATCCAAACATTCTATTTAGCCTTTCTATCCTAGGGTTCAGTAAACGGTTAAAAGCTCCATGGAATGCTGGGAAACATTGGATTGCCAATAAAAATCTGTTGCTATTTTAATTTCAAATAGATATATGAATATAACAGAATATGCTGGCTTTGTCATGGGGGATTGGGACTGAAGTGTTAATGCTGCAAAAAACTGGGTTTAGTTTATACCCTGAAAAATAATGTACCTGTTCTGTTTGTTTCAAATGGCGTTATTCATGTGTATTGCATTTTTAGAAAACAACTTAGCAAAAAGTAAAAAACAAAAACAGTTTTTGTGGGTTTACTGACAAAATGTTGTTCAAAATCTCAAACATTTTTATAACAATAAAAAGACAATATGGATTTGTAACAAAAGTTTGTTTGTTTCTTGAACACCACATAAACATTTTTACAACCAATTCAATATGTACCCTATGGGGCAAATTTACTATTATTCCTGGAAATTAACTCGACCAAATTCGCAATTCGATAAGCATTCGACAATCAAATTATCGAATTGTTTTAGGCTATCATTTTGCTCGATATCCGATTTCTTGATGAATTTGTACGATCGGATAATTTTGTGTAATTTCCTTCGAGCGTCCAAAAAATCTGTACGATTCGAACGATCGAACGCTCTGATCGTACCAATGGTATCCGAGCAGGACTTAGTCTCTGAAGCCTATGGGGAGCTTCCCATAGGTTTCTATTACAATTCCGTAGGTTCAATCTGGCGAAGTAGGCAGTCAAATAAATTTAAAATTTTTATACCTAACATCATCGAATGATCGAATATCCGATCATTCGATCTATTCGATGTTCGATGATCAAAGAGGCCAAATTTGCATATCCGATTTCACAAAAAATTTGTACGATCGGTATTCGATCGAATTCAATCGAACTTCGATCATTTCACGTGAATTTCGTAAATTGGCCCCTAACTGTTACACACAGGAAGAATGTGGTCTCAACAATTATTTCAATATGTAGCAGCCCCCATTGACCACTAAAGGGTAGAGCTTTACAAAGGGTTTAGTGGGTTGCAGGCAAGCATTTCTTGCATGATCTAGCACCCATGTGTCCATGCTGGGAAAGTTTCCATAAATAAATAGAACAAAAAAAAGCTTGGCATTGAGAAGTCTTGTGTACAAAACAAAAATATAACAATCAATATGATATATAACTGTTCACTTGTCAATATGTGACAATATGGGCTGTTTGAATGTATCAACACATACGAGGTTAGTGCTGGCCAGGTAATGTGTTAGTCAGCCAACAATAGTTTCAAGTGCAAAGTAAAAAGCAACGCTTTGTGTCTTTAACTCATACCATATACCTGTGAATTTCCATTTAAGTACCACAGGCTGGAGGAGGTGGAGAAAGTAGTAGTAGGCATTAGCACATAGTCTGATTGCTGGTTAGCCAAAGTAGGCCATAGGTAGCCAAAAATATTACATAGTGCAAAGCACCAGGTACACTTTTTCACCTGAAAGTGTTGACAGTTGCATGAATGCACATAACATGTAAAACACATACACACCGAGTATGATTAGCATATGTTACCTTTGAAGCAACACTGCACTTGTGATAAATACACAATAAAAAGTGTTTTCATATACTTACAATGATATTGGAAATCATTGACCCTTACATGTAACATTTTTTGGCCAAGGGAATGTGTTGTTCAACACTGCATCACAACAGAGATATGTTAGAGCAAATGCACTGAGATGCTTTTAAGTGATTTTCCATATGTTATTGGAAATAATAGATTTTAAAATGAATGCCGCATGGCAGAAACAATGAGATGTGTTGTTTGGAAATCAGTCCCATTGCTGGGTAATGGATAAAGTCACAACTGAAACGTGAATAGGGAAACGTTTGTGGCCAGGAGAAAATAGGCAAAGAGGCCAGTGCCAGTTGGAAAGTGACACAAACTAGGAATGTTTTTGTTTGTCCCCTCGGACAGGACCTTGTCCCCTTCCATGCCCCTTCCCCTCTGCTGTTGAGGACCAGGGACTTGACCCATCCACTACCTCATCCAGAGATTCTGACGGCACTGCTGGCTAAACATTGGCTGCATGGAATCCATCATCGAGTTGATGAGCCCCAGTTGTACGGCTGAAGCAGCAGCTGCAGGAGCACGACCTACAAGAAAAATCAAATATAGATACAGATATTGGACATGTGCATAATAGTGATGTGCGTGTTTTGCTGCTGGTGAATACATTTGTGAATCACCCACGAAAAATTTGCCATTTCGGGAATTTTTCTGCAAGGCGAAATGGCGGAAATTCGCCCATCAATAGTGCATAATCTGTAACAAACAAAAGGTTGTGAAGGCAGTTGGCAAAGCTAATATTCCAAGTTAGATTGGGGGTGGGTGTTTACATGTTTGGGGGGTGGAAATTTCACACCAGTCTGTAGCTTTGAAAATATTGGTTATTTTTTAGAAATAGCGACTGTTGATTGTTTTAAAGGACATGTAAACCATCCCCGCAAAAATGTAATCAGTGAACAGCCTCTTTGAAATCTTTAGATACCTTGCACTCTGGTTGTTAAAAGGTTAACAGTAAGGCTGCAGTGTCCCCGTAATCACTTAGAATTCCTTCTCCTCCTCTAACACACTCTGCCCCCCCTCAGTAATTTACTTTGACTGTTGACTCATGATCATGCTCAGTTCTACTCTGCTCAGATTACTAAACACAACCTCCAGCCTAACAGCCAATGAAAAGAAGAAAATTTGCTGTTCTAATAGAAACTATGCTCTAGCTGTCTGATCCTATTTATATGAAGAAGGTCCACTGGACAGCAAGTACGATTCAGTGTTGTTTTTATTGAAGATCCATAAGCACTACATGTTTTGGACCTCTAGGGTCTTTCCTCTGGTGCAGTTTGAAGAATTTTGAGTGAAAGTAGCCTATTTAAGGGCTCCTGCCCCCACACAAAATCACACCTTCCAATTTACATATCATAAAAAAAACTTTCACCTAGTGTACACTAGCTCCATCTTGTGGCCAAGTGTAAATAATTAAAGTCTAAACATTTCAAGATTAGAATAACGTATAGCAACTCCTACCATCTGGTGAGTGTCAGTCCATAATCAGTGTCCATATAGTATAATCCAGATGGTAGTCTGTGAAACAAAGTTATTAATTAGTTATACTTTAAATGGTTACTTTAAAGTAACAATAAAATATAACAATCTATTGTAAAGAACATGGTTGCAAAAATCATAAAAAACATTTTAAGCTCCATGCCTCATTCATGCCTTTTGGTTCTATTGTATTTAGTTTCTCAATCCATTTAGCTTCCGACCTGAGGAGTAGTATTTTCCTATTGCCGCCTCTGTTTGGTAGTTCTATATGTTGGAGGACCATCCAGAGTAGGCTTGCAGCATTATGTTTCTCATTAAAGAAATGCCTCCCCACTGGTGTATGTGTCTTTATTTTATAAGGGTCAGCCCAAAATTCCATCCGAATTGAAAATTGAATATTCTTATTTTCGAATTTCAAAGTACCTTCAACTTCGACTATTAAAGCTGCCGAATTGCCATTTAAGCCTATGGGGGACCTCACAGAACGTGTCCTGAAATGTTCTCTAATTTCTGAGAAATTGAAGGATTTTGGTAAAATCGTTTGATCGAATCTGACAATTCGAATGATTCAAACGATTTTTCTTTCGATCGAATACGGCCATTTTTGAACAAAAATAACCATATTAGATCGAAAATTACCCTCCCCCCAAAAAAATTAAATGGTCGAAATTCGAAGTTTTTTCACTTCAAATTTTAACCATTATAAAATCTGCCCTATGTGTGCTGTATATTTTTAGTGGGGTCCCTAAGCTCAGTAAGTGACAGCAGCACAGAGCATGTGAATCAGTGAATCAGTAGAAAAGAAGATGGGGAGCTACTGGGGCATCTACTGGGACTGAGACACAGATCTTTACTAGTGATGGGCAAATCTCACCCGTTTCGCTTCGCCGAAAAATTTGTGAATTTCCAGCGAAATTTGCGGAAAAATTAGCAAAACGAGTCGCGCGGCACGTCATTTCCGACACGCGTCGTTTCCATCGTGTCATTTTTGGCGCGAGTCGCGTCGTTTTCGACGTGCAACTCGTTTTTTTTGGTGAATTTTCGCTGTTGAATTTTTGCTGGCGTTTCGCGAATTTATTCGCCAGCGGCGAATCGCGGGAATTCACCGCCAATTCGCCCCTGGCGAATAAATTCGCCCATCACTAATCTTTACTGCTAAAACACAAGCACAAAACATCATGTACAACATTTATACACACTTCTTTAGTTTAACTTTATCCTTTAAGTTGGGCACCGGCAATTTCGATCATATTTGACTATGAGCTATGGTCAAAAACTCAAATCAATTCAATTTGAAGTCAATTAAATACAAGCTGTTCGATCGAATAGCCAGAATTCCACTACATTGATAAATAAATGAATAATCGAATTTAAAAAAACAAATTTGAGTTTTACACTATTCAGAATTCAACCATTGATAAATATGCCCTTTAATTTCATTTCAATGCATTTGTCATAACAAAAAATTTTAAACTTTTTTTAAATCAAGTTATTCTTCTTTTGGATAACAGTTATGTGATTTGTCTTACAACATTGATTGCATGGGTTTTACCCGTACTGTAGCATATTTCTTATAACAGAAGTATAATAAGGTTCAAAATTTGTACTGATTTATAGCACGTGCTAATATTTTGTCACAACACTGAAAACTTCTGTAACTTTGGTTTTCAATAAATCTGTTGGAACAATTTTTTCAAGATATAGATATGAGAAAAAGTTTGGAAGTCTGGAAAAGTTATTTGATTTAACTTAAGACATGGCTATTGCACAGTTTTTACATGTGCTGTAGCATTATTCTCATAACAGAAACACTGTCAAGGACAAAATTTGTAATGATTTATGAAACTGTCGCTGGGTAAGATTTTGGTACAAAACACTGGAAAATACGTTGAGGCGACTATTTGCCAAAACTCTAATTATTCTAGTTTTTTTCTTAAAACAATGTGGACCATGAATTGAACTCATTTATCAATAATGTTTCTCAAAAAATAGTAATGGAAAAACAAAAATCGAGCATCAATTAATATTATACGATTGACCCTGAAAAACTAAAGTTTTATTGTTGCTGCAAAAACTCGACTTTATCATAATATCAGATAAAAACTCAAACTTGATCAGATGTCAAGAAACAACAGGTTTGAGATGGAGTATTTTTAGGATTTGGATTTTTATCATCTTTGGGGTATAATAAATTTAAAAAGAAAATGTAGTTATTTTTCCCCCAGAAAAAAAGCAAGTTTAATAAATGGGCCCCTCAATGTGCTTTCAATACATTTGTTCAAAAACCACAATCTTTAAAATCTATAAATTAGCTATCTTTATGATACCTGTAAAAGTTGGTGACTATAATGGAGGTCTAGGCCTTCCAAACTTACAAACCTACTATAAAGCTGTGAGACTTTCCCAAACTACCATGTGGCACTTATCCCCAGAAGAGTCTCGATGGGTACAACTCGAAACGCAAATCACCCACCCCATAGACTTAACAGCCTTCCTCTGGAATAATAACATCCGCAAAAACACAAAAACCCCA
>CM044439.1:171783069-171797896 GCA_024363595.1 Xenopus borealis | reverse complement strand
GGATACACAGTAGATAACAGATAAGTACTACTATAGTTTATATAAACAAGCACAGGATGCTCAGTAGATAACAGATAAGTACTAGACCAGTTGATGTGGGGTATCCGTATCTAATAGGGTTTCCTCTACATATTGGATCCCTTCGTCTTGGGGAATGGATGTATAAAGGCTTTGTATATCGATACTACATAGACTCACACTAGGTTCTAGTTTATCCAGTTTACCAAGTTTACATAATAGGTCAGTAGTATCTTTTAAACACGTATTTATATCCGTAACTGGTCTATTTCCTACTTTATTGTTTAACGATTGTGTTGAAAAAAAAAACTATTTTCTCTTCGCAGGAGAATTTAACTGGCAGAGACAAGAGACATCAATGGGTGCTGCAGTCGCTCCCTCTTTCGCCAATATTTTTGTCCACAAACTTGAAAAACAATTGTTCCTTATAGACCCTTACCTCCAACATATAGTTGGCTTTTATAGGTTTGTGGAGGACATATTGGTGTTATGGGACGGTCCGATTGAGGGGTTTAATGAAATGATAAATGCCGACTTATTTTGCAAAAGAGGTGCAGACTTATTTTCCAAAAGAGGTGCCGACTTATTTTGCAAAAGAGGTGCCGACTTATTTTCCAAAAGAGGTGCCGACTTATTTTCCAAAAGAGGTGCCGACTTATTTTGCAAAAGAGGTGCCGACTTATTTTCCAAACACCAGGCCCTATCGGATGGAGAGGCTGGAGAAAATAGGAAATTTCTTGCTTCACATCAGTGACACCTACAGCCCATTTGTACAAACGCCACAATATTCTACTAAGGATCTTCTGGCTAAAAAGAAACCAAGATTGAATGCTGAATAGGAAAAAGTACATCATACTCAAGTTATGGAATACTCAATGGGGTATATTTATCAAAAAGTGAAGTTAGGAGTGAATTTCTGCCACTAGAGGGAAATTCCGCCGATCTCCATTCATTTCTATGGGATTTTTAAAGGCGTATTCATCAAAGCGTGAACTTTCACTTCACCCATTGATGAATATGCCTGGCAAAATCCCATAGAAATGAATGGAGATCGGCGGAATTTCACCCTAGTGGCGGAACTTCACTCTTTGATAAATTTACCCCAATTCTGGAACCAAATTTGCCCAATCCTGATATACACACTAATGAGACTGACGGTGTAACTAAATATTAAGGTTCTTTTACTGTTCAAAATGATTTGCAAGTTGAAACAAATACATACTTCAATGCAAAAAGCTCCAGACACAACAGTTTTCATATAAACATGACTGTAGTGTTTATGTACGCTCTATACATTTATTCTACATGGTTTTATACTTATATGGTTAAACATAGTAGCTCTTTATTCACTCACGATGACTAGGTAATATATACAGGCAATATAAAGCAAGTGCTGAAAAAGCTTACTTCTATGCTTAAAGGGAAACTGTCATGGGAAAACATGTTTTTTCCCCCCAATATATCAGTTGCTGATATCAGTGCTGATCCAGCACAATTCTGCACTGAAAGTGTGTTTCAAAAGAGGAAACTGCTTTTTATATTTCATTTTGAAATCTGACATGGGGCTAAACATATCATTGTCAGTTTTCCCAGGTGCCCCCAGTCATGTAACTTGTGCTCTGATAAACTTCAGTCACTCTTTACTGCTGTACTGCAAGTTGGAGTGATATCACCCCTCCCTTTCCCCCACCCAGCAGCCTAACAACAGAACAATGGGAAGGTAACCAGATAACCACTCCCTAACACAAGATAACAGCTGACTGGTAGATCTAAAAACAACACTCAATAGTAAAATCCAGGTCCCACTGAGACACATTCAGTTACATTGAGAAGGAAAAACAACAGCCTGCCAGAAAGCAGTTCCATTGTGAAGTTCTGGCTCTTTCTGAAATCACATGACCAGGCAAAATGACCTGAGATGCACCTACACACCAATATTACAACTAAATACACTTGCAGGTTCAGGAATGACACTTTATATTGTAGAGTGAATTATTTGCAGTGTAAACAGTGTCATTTAGAAATAAAAACTACATCATAAAAATCATGACAGAATCCCTTTAAGAGGTGTCAAATGCTTCCTTTCATACAAAAAGCTTCAGGGACAACACGTTGGCACAAAAAAACTTGGAAAGTTTGTTATACTGTATATACTAGTATACATATATATACTAAAATGCGGTTGCTGGAATGAGATTTTCTGACCTCATACGGTATAGTCAGTATGTAAACAATGTCGCCTTTATGTCTATTTTATCTTTTTTGCATGTTATAATATTAAGCAACGTAGCTCTTCAGTAACTCACGGAAACCAGACAATACATATATATATCTTTTTTTATTTTTATTTATTTATTTATATATATATATATATATATATATATATATATATATATATATATAAACCATTTGTGGACAAAGCCTGCTTTTATGCTTAATCATGAGTACCATGATAATTCTACTGACACCCAACTTAGGTTTTTCTCTTTACTTTATTTTTTTGTACTGAATTTCAAAGCCAGCAACTCATAAAGCAATTAATAAATATAGCAACGCCGATTAAACTGATTCCCCTTAATGTTAAGGGTCTAAACACTCCCTTTAAGAGATCTAAGACGTTTGAGCAAGTGTATAAGCAACAAGCAGATTAGTATTTTTACAAGAAACTCATTTTAAATACAACAATATGCCACAACTTACTTCACCATACTTTCCTCATACATGTATTTTTCAGGCATCTGCTCCATAAAACAAAGGAGAGACTATCATGATCAATCTCAAAATGAAGTTTGAGCTAATGATGTGTGGGCCGGCCCGATACCCATGGGACTCGCTGGTTGGGCAGGCCTCGCTCCCCTATTTGCAGGACCTTACATTGACAGCTTCCGAAATCCAGCTTCCTGTTTTATAGGTGCTCGCCTGTCCACCCGCCCCTTTTGTGACATCATCGGCTGGACAGACCTCACTCCCCCATTTGCGGGACCTTACACTGCGGCTTCCAACTTCCAGCTTCCGGTTTTATTGGCGTGAACCTGTCCACCCCGCCCCTTTTGTGACATCATTGGCTGGGCGTGTCAGCATGGGTCTATGAAAGGAAAGCAGAAGTCAGGTGCAAACACTAGTTTGAGCTAATAAATAAGTCTGACTTTGAGGGCAGATATTTAGGTGTTATTTACTAAACTCCGGTCAGTCTTTTTGGTGCAAAACGAGACATTTTTGAAGCCCGATGCAGCAAAAAACCCAAATACGAAAATCTGCCATATCAGACCTGCCAAGGTTGTGTATAAGCCAATGGCAGAGGTCCCTATCCTATTTGGAAGTTTCTGTAATAAAAACTACTAGCTGTGGTGGTCTAGTGGTGCAGCGCACTTCCGTGTTCTTAAAGGAACAGGCACGCTGACGTCATTAATGACGTCAGCACGCAATGGCGCCAAATTCAAAGTACTTAAAGGGACCTTTTGGATTATTACATTGCCCGTTATAGGTTCTGCTTTCTGAGTTCCCGGTGCCTGTGCTGTTTAGTCTGTGACTCTATCTGATTCCGGTTGTGACCCCTGCCTGATTTTGACTACTCCTGACTTCTGTGATCTTGACCTTGGCCTGGTACCTGACTATTCTACACTCTGTAATCCGACCCTGCCTGCCTGACCATTCTGATCTAATCTCCTGGTTTGACCCTATCCGACTCCGATCCTGCTTGATCCCGCTGCTAGTCTTCCTGGTTTTGACCTTGGCCTGTCTGACTCCATCTGTGTTCCGTCTGTCCTGACCCGGCTTGATCTGACCACGTTATCTGCCTCCGTCCTGTCCAGTGATCTTCTGCCCAAAGATGTTGCTAACAGTTGTGCCCCTTTGTTAGCCAGAACTTTCCCCTTGCACCTCTCGTTAAGTCCAGGTGGCATCTGAGTAGCTGAGGTCTCCTCCCGAGGTCAAGGGTGGTCACACTACTGGTGAAGCACGAGCTGAGACCTGGTGTCACGGTCGGCACCCAATTCCAGAACAAACGCTAAGCACCCTGGTCTAGGCTCGTGCTTCACCAGTAGTGTGGCCGCCTTTGGCTTCGGGAGGAGCCCTCAGCTACTCAGATGCCACCTGGACTTAAACGAGAGGTGCAGAGCAGGAGTTCTGGCCAGCGATGGGGCACGACTGAATATAAAGTCTTTAAGGCCGATGGTCACGGTACAGACAGGAGTTGGCAGATTCGTAGTCAGACAGGCCGGGGCGAGGCGGGCAGATAGCTAGGGTCGTCAGGCAGGCAAGGGTCAAATCCGGGTAATCAATCAGATGGGAGAAGGCAGAATCGGAGTCAATAACAGGCAGGGGTCAAAACCAGAATGTCAATCAGGAGGGTTAAGCGAATTCAAGGTCGGTTTCAGGCAAGGGTCAGGTTCCAGAGATCAGAGTAGTCAAAAACAGCCAGGCAGGGTCAAACACAGGTATCAGACAGATCAGAAGCTTTACAGCACAAGTACAAGGCACCAGGAACAAAACCTATCACGGGCAATGCAAAAAGCAAAAATGTGCCTTTAAATACTTTTGAATTTCGCGCCATTGCGCGCTGACGTCATCACGCCAGCGCGCATGCGCCTATATAAACCGGAAGTGCGCGCGCGGCTCGCACTAGGGAACCGGCACAGAGGAGGAAGGATGGCGTGGCGGGCGTCCCCGCCGATGGCGGCGCGGCGGGCGTCCCCGCCGCGCTGGTAAGGGACTGTTCCTTACACCTGGGTGCTTGGCATCTGTTCTGGTTTGGGTGCCGAACGTGACACCAGGATAATAGCTGATCAGATTCCCAACTACAGACCGCTTTCCCCTACTTTACAAACACAAAACAGGATTAATCCCTCCAAGACTAGAACTATAGAAAAACAATTAATAAGACAAAACTATAAAACAAATGGACCTATCCAATTTTGAATTCTCTGTAAGGGAATTAAAGACCATAAAATATTACAAAGCAATATATTACTTAGACATCTAAAGACAAAGCAAGCAACGTATAAAATAAAACATATCAATGGTCATATAATAACTAGTCCTTTAAATATTGCTGAGACATTTCCGCAGTTTTATGCACATCTTTACAATTAGGAAAGAGATAATACAATAATCCAACCCCTTCTACAGAATATAGATAAATATTTAGCGGAAGTTAATTTACCTTGCTAAAGTCAGATACAATAAATCTTCTAAATACTCCCATTTCTGGACAGGAATTTGACTACACTATAAAGTAATGTCCACTAAAGAAAGCACCAGGACCAGCTGGTTTACCTGTGATATATTCTAAGTTATACATTTCACAGTTACTAACTCCTAAATATAATACTACGCTACAAGGTGACTACTTATACCTAAACAGGGTAAAGATTTATCAAAATAGGCTAATTATAGACTCATTTCACTACTGAACTGTAATCTAAAGTTTTATGCTAAATTACTTTCAGAACAGGCTACAAAATATTATTGGTGATATTATTGACATAGACCAAAGAGGATTCATTAGAAACACACAAACTTGTGATATTACCAGGTGGTTTATAGATATAAAAACTAAAACTCCAACACTTGTGTTAAGGCTGGGTGCAGAAAAAGCATTTGATAAGGAAAGTTTTACATAAAATAAGAAGTGATAATGTGTTTTACACGCTATTATTGCATTATATCAAGATCCTACTACTAGGGGTTTATTTATCAAGGGTAGAGCTTGTGAGGTGTGTGAAGTTTTTTCTACCTCTAGTAAACTCACAACTGAAATGTTTGCTTATTTATGAAAAAATACGTACGTAAAAAACTTGATTTATTGCAATCAGGGAAAACTTGAATACCTAGAATTGAGTTATAGGCAAAAAAAAAAAACATAGAGTTTTCAAGCTCAACCCACTATAAGAATTAATGAAGGCAAAAATTCAGATGGTTCAAGGGACCTCTGCAATTGACATCTACATGACCTTGACAGGTTTTAGCTGGAGTTTTTTTGGACTTGGGCTTTTAGCAGCTTTGGGGCATAATAAATCTTGAAAAACATTAGTGTTTTTCTTCTGAAAAAAAAGTTTCTTTTGTGAAACTACCCTTAAAAAACTAAATTTTTTCGATAAAACACAAGTCGACCTTTACTAGATAACCCCCTAACGTAGTAAATTAAATTTTGTCATCTCAGAAATTTTGTCACACAAATGAAACCTTTAACCATTGATCTTTAATTTATCAATTGAAATATCGGCTCAAAAGTTAGATTTAATGGTCAAATTTTCTCTTAGAAGCAAACAGGTCTTAAAACAACAATTTAAATCTGACCAGCGAAAGAAGCATATTATATATTTAAAGAAACAAAACTAAACTGTTTAAATGTATTTGTATCCCCTATTACAATTCACTAGAGAAGAGGTAAAAAATGGAAAATGTATATTTCTTGCATAGGGAGAATATCAGCCATAAAATTGTTGTATCCCAATTGCTATCCCATAAAATGTTTTCCAGAAAATTTAAAATATATTTAGTCAATTCATATGGAAAAGGAAAGTTCCCAGTGTCTTAAAAAATATACTTCAAAGAAACAACAAAGTAACAAGACTTGGAGCACCACTCAAGTAAAGTCATACTCAAGTCAAACATTGTTTTGTGGGAAAGAGAAGGAATAGATAAATAACTGTAAAAACCAAATAAAAATCTGAAAATGTTTATATTGCAAATGGAAAATCTACTGAATTATTCTTTTCCTTCTCCAATAGCGCTGATCTCAGTTCTGGACCCATATTAGACATAATGCTTTAACCATAAAATAAAAAAGGTTAATGACTTCTGGACTTATACAAAAATGATCAATTCAAATCAGTTAAGTGTCTCAGAAAAGAAATAAATCTAAAGAGAATTTCAGCAAATACAAATCTATTGAAGATCTCTTCTCCAAGCAAAGGTAAGACCATCATCTAATTTTGAAAATGTATTTAAATACAACCTGGATATCACTAAAGGTCTAGAGATGTATTAAGTTTAAAAACCATGAAAAACTCTAATACAAAACTTTGCCAATAAAAGCAGTTGAGGTCTTATATAATTCAATGGGAAATGTGCTGATCCTACTGGACTTTTTTATAGCCATTCAGAATTTTAAGGGTTTTTGTTTGTATATATATATTTTTTTAATTTTTAAATTTAAAATTTTTAGAGGTTTTTGTAATCATGTAGCTCATCGTTCAACGTTTTTATTTGTTCATACTTTTTATAAAAGAGTCTGTTAATAAGTTTCATGGCATTCATGAGTTTAACCGTGAGTTTCGAAAACCTCTTAAATCACTAAAATTTGATCTTCAGTAAATGGGACACCCAGATTCAATTTTATTGAGTATCTTTCAGTTTCAGATCACCCGATAAACTTCAAAACTTCATGAGATATACTGGAATTTTTTTTTTTCAATGGTGCTCTTGAAAGTTGAACGATTTTGCACCCATTTTGGATAAAGAGAATCATGAAGAAGATGTCTATCACACTGTACTACTGACCACATTACAAGAGACAAGAGAAATACTACATTTCATATGAAGAGACCTTAAAAAGGGGGTAGAGGGTTCAGTTATTTTTCTTGTCAGAAGTAATGTTTTAATAGATAAAGATTGTTCCTTTTTTTATGAGAATACGTCATCAGATCTTGTTAAAGAGCTCCACACAATAACACTCATCATCTGTTGTTCACCCTCTCCAATGGATTTAAATAGATTTCCAACATATTGTCCTGGGCATGTTTATATTTATTTAAAAAGGCAACAGGAGTATAATATCTGTTATTTGCATTGCAAACATATTTGAATTCAGAATAAGAAAATTGCCAGTTTTGCATTATTGCTGTACCATAAAATCCAATTTAAATCACACTCACTAAACCACATTTACATGGGAAATATCAGAAGAAAAAAAAGATGTAAAGACAATGAAAGCCATTAATGAAAGAGATGGAGCTGGGGGAAGCTATTATGAAATATAAAGAGAGAGAGAATATGTTTGGAGGTGTAGACCCTCTATGATAGATGTCGGGGGGCACAGCAAATCTAATACACCCCAAAAAGCCAATATTATCAGAGTTGGAGGCCTATGAAGATTAAATGACTGGTCCAGTTAGGGATAGAATCTCTGAGGCTGAAGTTTGCAAATAATATAGAGAGTGTCTGAGAGAGAAGTTACTTTCAAAGCATATTCTCTGTGTAAATATAAATTGAATCAAAACCTACTGAAGGACCTTCAAGATATAACATTTCTTTTCTTATCATGCACAAAGCAATACCAGTACAATAAGTCACTGGTGTATGAACATTCCTTATAATCCAGGGATCCCTGTGAGATGTAACCTTTATTATCATGGAATAGCAGAACTGAAATCTTGGCATAGGACACAATGAATTTTATATAAGGGAGGGTAATAGAGAAAGTGCACAATACAGTGCAGTATAAATAAAAGCCAAACTATATCATAATTATACTTATGATCCACTTAGAAACGTTATCTAATTTTGAGATGTGGGGGCTTATTTATCAAAGGTCGAGTTTTTTCTTACCTCGAATGAACTTGAACCTTGATTGTGAAAAATTCCATTCCCTGAGTTTTCGGCAAAAAACCCTAAAATCACTTGAATTCAAAATTTTGGCCAAAAGCACTCGAACATCAAGCAGGCTGTAAGCGCATTCATGGTTGAAGGGGCCTTTGCCATTGACTTCTGCATGACCTCGACAGGTTTTAGGTGGAGTATTTTCACTATTTCCAGGGTCAGGGTATAATAAATCTTTTAAAAAAAATAAATCTTGATCAATTCAAAGTTTTTTTTACCCAAAACATTTGAGTTTTGACCAAAAAAAGACAAATTGAAAACCTGAAATTCAAACCTTAAGAAATTTGCTGCTTAATCTTACTTATAATAATATAACAAGGGCACAATAAAGATGCAATGTTGTTTCTATACTGACCTAAATTATATGTTCTCATACTTATATACTGTTGGTTTGATCAGAACTGAATGATCCCTAAAGCCACAGCGAGGGAACAGGTCATCCCCCCTGGATTCTGTGCTGGTTGTCCTGCCCCTGAATAAACACATGCAGCTTTGGCCCTTACCTTGTGTGTGCTGCAGTTATTCCTGTGGAACCTGACAATCCTCTTTCATAAGTGATTGTTGTTTATTGAGAAATCGGCTGTCATTTGTTCCCTCTTATTTGCATGACAGCTCCATAATGCACAATGTGCTAATGCTGAGCCCTGTGTCATACTCAGAGACACTACTGGGACTCTATCATCAGCAATACTGTTTCTGACCCACAACACGGTGGAGAGCCCACAACAAGAAGATACAAAGAAACTTGACTTGCAAATGTCAATTTCAATTCATGTGGCTGTTTTATCACTGGTTCCAACTGTTATTGGGTTGGTGGTTAATGCCTTCATCAGCCTTGTAAACATCCAGTACAGTTTCAGGGAATCGGGGCTGAAACCCAGTGATAAGATTCTAACGGCTCTGTGTCTGAGCAGGCTTCTCTTGCAATGTACTTTCATTCTGGATATCATTGGGATTTTGCTCCAGCTCTTTCCTTTCTCACCATTCGATATCTACTGTATATTTTATGTGTTGGAACAGTTTTTGGACTTCTTCAGCAGGTGGCTAGCAATGTGGCTCTCTATTCTCTACTACATTAACATCACCATCTTCAAAAATGTCTTAGTAATTCATTTGAAATAAATGGTCCTCCACATCACTAGTTATATAATCCTTATCTCTGCGTTCCTTTCCTTCGCCCGGACTGATTTATTCTTTGACTAGCAGTGAGGTCTCTTGTCTGAGAGTGTCCACCCAAAGTCTTCCAGAAAATGGAACTTATGAGACCAGAGACTTCTTGCCCATCTCCTTTTTCTTCGGACAGTGTTTGCCGTCTATGATAGAGATGATTTCATCCATGTATCTGCTCAGGACTTTAATTGCCCATGTAAGACCTATGTTTCAATCTTTACGACACCCAGCATGGCTGCCCACTTGTCTGCTATAAGATGTATTCTTCTGCTGTATTTCATGTCTGCTAATTTCATTGGGAACCTTTTTTTATATTTCTTTTATTATAATTTTGTAAGTTCCCTTAGCTACTTAACAACCTTTGCTTACCCCACTCTGCATTCAATCATTTTTGTGTTGAACCATTCCTAACTTAAGAAAGAACTGGAGAAAATATTGTCCTGTTAGAGACCTCTGAGCAGATGAACTGTAGGTCTGGCCTGGCTCTACAGTGTTTAATGGTCTATACATTGGCTTCAATCATTATATTTTTGATTATGTTACAGCAAATATTTGTGCTTACATGGGGGGGTGTCCCATGTGTCACCAACCTTATTGGTGTAGTTTAGCACCTATTTATTTAAGTGATTCACATGGTACTACAGTGAGATTGGTGAAGATGTGGAATTGTCTCCCTGTATCAGTGGTACAGGCTGATACATTAGATAGGTATAAGAAGGGGTTGGATGCTTTATTCACCAGTAGCTCCTCCCAGCAGAGAGGAGGGAGCCAATGAGATTAGAGGAAAGGAGGGAAAGGGGTGTTACAGGGAGGGAAGTGAATCGGTGGTACAGGCTGATACATTAGATAGGTATAAGAAGGGGTTGGATGGTGTTTAGCAAGTGAGGGAATACAGGGATATAGAAGCTCATAGTACAAGTTGATCCAGGGACTGGTCCCATTGCATCTTGTAGTCAGGAAGGAATTTTCCCCCTCTGAGGCAAATTTGAGAGGCTTAAGATAGGGTTTTTTGCCTTCCTCTGGATCAGCTAGCAGTTAGGCAGGTTATATATAGACTTACGGTTGAACTTGATGGACGTGTCTTTTTTCAACTTTACTTACTATGTTACTATGTCTGACCCCCAATAATTGGCATGAGGCAAATGCACATGGGCAAAATGTGAAGCTGGGGGAATATGAGAAAGTTGTTAATATTTTCCTTGATAAAATATGGGTAGTTGACCAATTTAAGTTCTTGTACCCAATGGAAACCGCTGCCACAGGTGTAGTTGCACAAGCACAGGAATACAGGTTATTGAGAAATTTGAGCTTTATGGGAATAAATCACTAATTTGCAACAATTCCTGCTCCGTGGCTCTTTCTTGGTAACCTACATTCCCTAATAAAACAATGGTGCCAAGAATGATTTTATTTAATTCCAGCTCCATTCCAGCACAGCAGCACAGTCATTTTGAACTAGGAAAAGATTGAAAGGTTCAATAAAGATGGAGCAGCCTTCTGTGATGAGCTGGCCATTCACACATTATTATATTCCCATTTCTCATAGAATTGTGTGCACTTACATTGCTATATCTGTATAACTCCACTATGTATGAAGCTGTTCCTTTTGCTCTTACAGTGTCAATAATTATATATTTCTCATTAATCACTACAAAAAAACAAAAAAAACAAGAGCATTTAATGTGTTTTAAATAAATAAAATAATAAATAAAAAAAAGATGGATCAGCTTTCTATTGGTTGTTCTGTACAAGGTTATGTTTTCTGAAGCAATGCGGTCCCTTGTTCAGGATGAATAAAGGAAATGTCAACCCAACTATTCGGTGCCTTACTATGAACTGGACAGTGTTAAAAACATTGGGGCTCATTTATTAACATGGGCACATTTGAATCTGGGCAGGAACCCATAGCAACCAATCACTCATTAGCTTTTTCCAGCCAGCTGCAAGTAGAACAGTGAAAGTTGAAAGCTGAGTGGGATACTTCATAGGTGCAAATCTGTCCATTAGGAACCTAGAACTAGGTTATATTGTATTTGATACAAGTTGGCTCTTCGTCTAGTGACCTAAAGCAATCATGTTTCTCAGGTTGCATTGCACAAGTCCTACACCTGGAGCACATTCACCAAACATGGTTTCCCAGTCTTACATCATGCCTACTTACGTGTGTTATTTGCTGAACAGGTGGATCCCGGTGTGGGCGGTCACCAGGGTTTTGGCACTGGATCTAAACTGTTGTCTTTCCTAACTGTAGGGATTTGTCACTTTCTTTTGGGATTCTGCCCCCTGCTACACACTACTAAGCTCAACCCCTCACTCTACGAGCTTACTTCACAACTACCAATATTTACAGAACTATTTTTTTTCTCCAGTTTTAAATGACCTGCCCCTTTAACCTGGTTGAGATCTTCTCTATGTAACATATCTTTCTACAGCAACATCTCACTGGACATTTCTCTAGAGAAGCAACACTCTTGGAATCTTTTCAATCTCGGTCGTTTCTCTTGTAACTTTGGAGAACACCGAGGGCTTTGTCTCTTCAGATGGAGACCAATAACACCCATCTCACAAGATATCTCATAGCCTGAAACAGCGATGAAACATATGATAATACCATTACACTCTTGTAACGTTTGGAGAACACAGAGGGCTTTGTCTCTTCAGAGGGAGACCAATAACACCCGTCTCACAAGTTATCTGAAACAGCGATGAAACATATGATAATACCATTACACGTGTACACAAGGCAGTCCTCACTTTCTGGTCAAACCTAGAGCCATGTGAAATATTTTGGGTATTGAAATAGCTGAGAGGTAGCCTTCTGGATTCTTCACTCACAGAGGTCTGTGCAAGGGAAGGTTTTCTTGAGCAATGGCACCTGCAGCCATTGTGAACAAAGTAAAAACAATCCATATTAAGAGTGTGTGACAGTAACCAAGTTTGACTTTATGAAATATTCATTTTCATAATTCCCAAATCTAGGATTTCAACCTATGTGCTTATCTTTCAAATAACTGTGTCTAACAAATTAAACCACTAAAAAGTCCACCTCGTCCTATAGAAAATTCCCTCAATTCCTACCTTTTCTTTCCCAGTATAAAAAAACACCCCCTTGTACCTAATATATTCAAATCAATTGCATTTGCATTAACATCAAACCATTGTAAATATTATTTTAAACACATTTTCAAGCCACGAGCTCTGCTTGTGTAGCAGATGGTCTGGTTATTGCTCTTGTTTTTATTTAATTTGCATCAGTCAAAAGACTTTTCCAATCCAACCACTGATTATACAACATGGCACAGACCATCATCACTATATATCCCATGCGTTGAGCAGTACATAGTAGGAATCCTGTCAAAAAGGGCAATTGCGGCCGGAAGACATCAAATAACCTGGATTAAGCTTTCCTGATGTCCTATTTGATTGATGATGTGCTTTCAACTGTGTTTTCAGTAGCTGCTGTTCTTCTGGGGCTGGCAGTTAATGGATTTATCCCACTTGTTAATATCAAAGACTGGTTAACAGCGAGAAAGATGAAGCCATCTGATCGAATCTTAACAGTCTTATGTTCTACCAGATTTTTCTTGCAATTTACTTTTTTTCTGGAACTTACAGGCATTTCTTTTGGCCTGATTCCATTGTCAGCCTATGCTGCCTACTGTATCACTTATGTGGTGGAGCTTTTACTGGACCTTTTCAGCCACTGGCTAAGTATGTGGCTTTGTTGCTTGTACTATGTGAAGACCACAATCTCCAAACATCCTCTGATCCTTCATCTGAAATCAAGGATCCCCCATATAAACAAATATGCTATCCTCCTGTTTGCCTTCCTTTCCCTTGTTACAGGACTCATATATTACATGAGTGGAGATGAAATATCTTGTATACATGGTCTTGGAAACACTTCAACAGAAAACAGAACATTTCAAAACCTTCAGCAACTGTTGATGATCTCGTATTTCTTTGGCCAGACTTTTCCATTTATGATAGAGATGTTGTCATCAGTGTATCTGCTCTCCCTCTTGCTTTCTCATGTGAAACACACCAGAATCAATATTTCAAGTTTGAAGGCACCCAGCATGGATGCCCACTGGTCTTTAATTCGATATATTCTTTTACTGTATTTCTGGTCTACATGTAATTTAATTGGTAACCTGCTCCTCTGGAAAATAACGTCTAATTTTACTGGCCGTTCGGTTGGTTACTTTATCATTTTTTCTTATCCTACATTCCACTCCATAACTCTTATCCTTTGTAATCCTAAACTGAAAAGGGAAATGGTAAAAATCTTCCTCTGGCCAAGAAATGCAATTTGCGGCTTTCAAGGAGACAGAGAGTTCAGAACAGAGACTGTTACACAGTGAATTTAGTGTTGGAATGTAGGCTGTTGTAATATTCCTAATATATTTTATGATACTCACTGTAACTATTTTCCAATTTAGTTTGATATCACTGTTATAAAATAATTACAGAAATGAAATAAAACTTATTATTAAATCCAATACAGACTAATAAAGACCACTTCTTGAATAAGTTGATTATACTTCATCTTTCTGAGATCCTACATGTTATTTTATAAGTTTTCCATTGCTATTACTAGATATATAGGTATACTATTCATTGCCCATAAACCCGTTATCAAGACACCTCCAAATTATGGGAAGACAACCTCCCATAGACTCCATTATAAGCAAATAATTCTAATTTCTTAAACAGATTTCTCTTTAATAGTAAGACAGTGCCTTGTACTTGATCTCAGTTAAGATGCCATTCATCCTTATTGGAGGCAAAACATTCCTTTTGGGCTTATCAGATATTTTAATACATTTTAAGTAGACTTACGGTAAGGAGATCCAAATTATAGAAAGATCCCTTATAGGAAAACTCCAGGTTCTGAGCATTCTGGATAACAGGTCCCATACCTGTATATACATTTTTAAGTGAGCCATATTATCTTTTAAGAGAATTGGGCTGGTTGCTGTAGGTATGAAGGAGATGCTGTCCATTCTCTTGCAGAACATAATGCTTGGTGTTGAGA
>CM044439.1:171758879-171782665 GCA_024363595.1 Xenopus borealis | reverse complement strand
TATATATATATATATATATATATATATATATATATCTGTGTGGTTGGTCATATATGTTGCATTTTATAGAAGTTCATCTGTAGAGGGACAAAAGCTTAGCTATCAAGGTTAGTTTAAGACAATACTGGTCTCTGAGGAGGGGAAGGTTAATAATTAATTCCATGCAAGTTTATGGCTTATTGGAACAGTGAAGGGTTTTGCAGTAGCCCAAGACCTTGAACAAGTCACTTTGTCCCATATAAAAGATGCAAAGTTTGCCCAGGTTCAGCAACCAATGAGATGTTTCCTTTTAAAAAGCTGACCAGTAAATGTTGTCTGATGATCTATAAGTGACATGAAGGGTATCAAACATTGCTCCTTATATTACATAACCTATGTAATCTGTGGGTGTCCCATCATATGTTCCTATAGTGGCTGTCTTGCTGTCAGAGCTTTGAGTCCCCTGGCAGAAATCACTATAATTATTAATATTTGCAAGGCCACCAAAGTGCAGTAGATGCTTTGCCTCCGCTTTACATAGAATCAACTCTGTTACTGCAGTTGCTAAAAAACTCTACGGATTTCTGCCTCGGTTCATTTGCATCAGTGTGATCCCATACCATGTTGAGTGCTCAGACCATATGCTATTAGAACATTCAATGCAGATACTGTATACAGAGAGTGAGAACAAGGATTATACAATATGTAGGGACCCATAAGTACCATGGCCCTTATGGCTTCTTCCCTTGCCCTTTCACTAGCTGCCTTCTATTGGACTAAAGTCCAGGTGGCTAGATTGTTTCATATTATTGGCTACAGGTTGTGATCCACCCCTGCAGTGCAGTAATAAAGGTGCTTGCAGGGAGTGGCACTTCCTCTTTGGCCTGCAGCAGAGGAGGAGGGCAGTGCTCCATTGAGCCTGGGTGCCAACCGGGCCCCAGAGGCGCTCTACCCTAAAGGGACAGCACACCTTTAGAGGTACCACAAGTATTAAGTCGGGGAACAGGGCCCCGTGAACGAGGAATAGTCAGAGTTAGGATATTCCTGTCATAGCACTCTCTAGGAGAGGTGAGATAGAGAGGGAAGAGAGAAAGGGCAGCTCAAGCCCCATCAAGGAGGATAGTAGGGAGTAGCTCTCCCCCAGGCTCTACCTTGCCTGAAGTGAAGGGACCTCAGACATAGGGACTGCAGGAAGAGTACTTAACCCCTGAGTCACCTGAACCTGCTGGTGGGATCCGGACCACATGGGCATTGATAACCTGGCTGGTGCAACTACAACTCCCATCCTTATATCCTACCTGAGGGCATAATCTATGCTGTACCTGTGCTAAGCATTTGCTGATTTAATACCACTGTCTGTGAGTATATACTACCCTGTGCTGCTATTGTAAATAAACTGTTCTATTTGTTTGCACAAAGAACCCCTGGCGTCCAACAACCTTTATTACACACCATATGCAGTATCGAGTTGTAGTTCAACTACCTCACACGTGATTTTCCATTTAGCGAAAGCCCTACCTGAGAGTGAAAGAGTCGCGTGTAACCAATGCTCTACCTATGCTAGTTGGTTTGGTTAATTATAGCCAAGAAAGGGTTACAAATATATTGGGCTATTGTAAGGAATAGTGATATATATTGGGCTATTGTAAGGAATAGTGATTTGGCATCGCCAAATGCAAATTGGCGATGAATTCCTGCAAAAATTCGCCTGACGAAAAATTCACTGGTGTAAAAGAAAAACGAGATGTGCATCGAAAATTATGCGAAGTGCGTCGAAAATTACTCGACATGGGTTGAAAACGATGCCAAGCGCGTGCCGAAGTGAAACGGAAAAGATTCGCCCATCACTAGTAAGGAATCATCTCTCTGCTGAGTTTGAACCCGGGACCCTATATATTGCAGCCTATTGACTTATCTCTTTACTATTCTGGCAGATTAGAGGTAAAGGCTTTCCCTGTTATGTCTAAGTCTGGCTCTGATAATTATATTCAGCCGCTCTGCGTTAACTGGCAGGTGCAGCCTATTCCTAATTATCTCCCAGCAGAGGGCCCTTATTTAAACCTTGAACTAGCTTCCCTCACTGTCAGTTCATAGATCTGATTCCTTCTGGTCACCTGTTCCTGGTGCCTCCAGTTTCACCCTGTTCCAGGACTCTCTCCCATGCTGAAGTTCCCAAATCTTGTTTTCCTTTGTGGCTGAACTGCACCTGTTCTTGGACATTTGTTCTTATTTTGTACTTCTGAGCCAGTAAGTTGCTTTTCATTTTATGTAAGAATCCGTACAAGTCTACTCCCTCCTAGTTATACTTCACCCAGTGGCCCTGCTGGTCATTCTAGTGTAGGGTTTGGGCTACTGGGCTTATATTTTATTGCACTACAGTCAAGGCAGGGACTGCATTTATAACACTTATTAACATCATTGACTAGTCAAGAGAGAAGACTGTGAAGCTCTGTGAGAAATCTCAATGATTTTGTGTTTTCTTTGGATTTAATTCTAGGCATTGACTGGGATTGTACTGAAACTTATTTCCTTGTCTACATTCCACATTCTGTATTTTTTATGTTTTTGAGCTTTCTCACGATCCGGTATTAAGTGATGATCACAAAATCTACAAATCCCTTCATGCTTCGTTTTCACATCACAAGATGTGTCCTCTGGGGGGCTTTCCATAGTTCCATAAATGAGTGGTCTTGTCTATGTAACGCTGATGCCAATGGAACTGTCAATGAGATGTCTATGGATTCTCAACTAATGTCTTCATTTTCCTTGGCCAATTTTCATCTTTTATGAAATTTAATTAAATAATTTCATCTTCGTATCTTCTCTATACATTATTTATTCATGTTAAACACACAAAAACAATAGTTGAGCTTTATCTTCACCCAGCATGGACACCTAGTGGCCTACTACATGACGTGCAATCCTTTTATCTGGTTCTGGATCTCTGATAATGTTTTTCTTGGACTTCACTTGTTATCCATACTTGCATTCTATAGTCTTCGTCCACATCAATCCAAAGCTAAAAATGATAAAATATCCAGTTGTGCAAATTCTTCATGTTTTAAATCTTTTAAAATGCCAGTGAAACAGAAAGAACCTTTGATGACTTCGGGGAGGTCCCAAACATAACCAAACCACAGTGATTTGAACAATGTAGAAAGTACAGACAGTAAATGTTGTTATTATCACTAGTAACTTTATTAATCATGAGTTGTAAAGTGTTACTATTTACAATATATATTATTTGCATGACCATCAATGTATGGTAGATATTTTACTTCTGCTTTGCATAATAGACACTTTCTTTTCTTTACTCTGTGAGTGATGGCTGCTAAGTAAAGTTATTTTTGCCTCTATTTGCATCAATTAAACAGTTTAGACCTATACTGAGTACATAAAGTGACTCTAAGGAACTATGCCACCAGATCATTCCACGATTCCAGTACAGAGCAATGGGCACAGATATAGAAAGCAAGCAAGAAGTCTATAACATGTATTGGGCCATATTTTGTGGAATTATAATTACGACAGGGCTGGCAGTGAATGCATTTATCACACTCGTTAACATCATTGACTGGTCAAAGGAACGAAGACTCAAGCTCTGTGATAAGGTCTTATCAATATTGTGTTTTACCAGATTTCTCTTACTATGGTTTTTTTTGTTGGAATTAATTGGGGGTTTCATGCAACTCATTGAATTCTCTGCCTTTGGCACATTCTGTATGTTTTACTTCCTTGAGCTTTCACTGGATTATTTCAGTCGCTGGGTGGCTATGTGGCTCAGTGTCCTCTATTATGTGATGATCACAATCACTAAACACCCTTTCATACTTCATCTGAAGTCGAGGAGTCCTTTGATCACAAGATACATCCTCTGGGGGTCCATGTTGCTTTCCATCCTTTCAGCAGTAAGTTACTCTTTGAGTGGTGAAGAGTATCCATGCGTACAAAACACAGGGACCAATTTCACCGGCAACGTGACTTCTCAATTTACTGATCGATTCTTATTGACTTTTTTTCTTGGACAATGTTTACCTTATATGATCGAAATTATCTCCTCCCTGTATCTTCTCTGTACATTGTTTATTCACGTTAAACACACTGTTTCAAATTTTACTTCCAACAACATGGACGCTCATTGGTCTGTTATAAGATACATTCTTGTGTTGAATCTTCTGTCTATGTGCAATTTTCTTGGTAACCTTTCTGTCTGGTTCTGGATGTCTTATAATGATCTTCTTGGACTTTCACTTGGTTATGTAATGATTTATTCATATCCAGTCCTGCATTCAATAGTTTTTATCCCAAGCAATTCAAAGCTGAAAAGGGAAATCCAACATTTATTCCATTGTACAAAACCATGGTGTTGCTCCATGAAAGACCAGCTGGACTCCAGAGCTCAAAATGTTATCCAAAGATCTGTATGATGTGGTTGTGCTTTAGCAATCCTTTAAATATCAATGATCATATTTCTTTTTCTTACACTTTTCTTATATGCCAACTGAGGGGGCCCATTCTGAAGGCCAGTAAGGCTGAGATTTGGGGTGAGTGCTTATTTGTACCCTGGGTACCCCTGGAACTATAGTGACACCCCAATGTTTCTATATATCTGTAACCTTGTTATGAGCTAAGGGGGCCCAGTCTGAAGGTCAGTTAGGGGGAGATTTGGGGTGAGTGTTTATTTGTACCCTGGGTACCCCTGGAACTATAGTGACACCCCAATGTTTTTATATATCTGTAACCTTGTTATGAGATAAGGGGGCCAGTCTGAAGGTCAGTTAGGGGGAGATTTGGGGAGAGTGTTTATTTGTGCCCTTGGTAACACTGGGACTAAGACAAATTGTAATCTGAAATGCAACTGTACCTGATGTTCTCAAAGCTCAAATCATCATGTGATTGCCTTTTTATTAAATTAATAAATAAAATCTTGCTATGTGTTAAGGGCACATTTAAGGTGATTAAGGGCAAGGTGCAGATCACAAAAAAATTTGGATGCACATTTCAACCCCTGGCATTCCCTTAAAAGATGAAAACAAGGGGTGTTACAGGGGAGTCCGAAGTACCACTCAATACAATACCCTGGATGCCCACAGTACTGTACTCAGAGGAACATGCTTTAGCAGTAAAAATACCTGTTCCATAGGAAGCATTCCATGGGTTACCTGCAAAGAATACATGCTTTGTGAATATTCCTTGTGAATTATGGGCAGTTTTAGAAGTGCCAGACTGCTAAAATACAGCACAATCAAGTATGGATGCACTTGTTTGGAAAACCACACGGTGGCTCTACCTAAGCTGATCAGACAACCTACACAACACTGAAGCCTCAAGAAAGGCGAAACCGGTCTGCAGTTGGGAAATCAGCTATTATCCTGGTTTTTGCTTGAAAACCCAGTGGGTGAGCTTTAGCCTATAGGATAAACCCATGCAAATGGGGTTTTTCTTGGAGCTCATTTGGAATTCATTCCCAGAATCCCTTTTGTTTATATAAGTCTGTATGAGGCAGTCTCCTCAACCTTTGTCACTTATATTCTTTGTCACAACACCTTGCTGTGAGAAGAAGTGGACATTGGGCAGGACACAACACAGCTCTTTATTGTAGCATGGCAATATCAAATGACAGGTTTAGACGGTAGCCCGTTGGCATTCAGTGGTTCTGCTTGCGGATGATGCCAGGGTGGAGCACTGCTATTGTTGGTTACTGGAGCATGTTGGTACAGCTGTGATGGTTTGCAGCCAGCAGTCTCTGTTATCCTCCATGTATGTATAAAGACTATAGCCACCTTTGTAAGCCAGAAAGAGAACAGCCCCTGTCGTAAATGCAGAACAGGGTTTGATTTCTTCTGCCAACCACAAAGGCAGCTTCCACAAGGGCCAATCACATGATAGGCCAGGCGGGCCATATAGGGACCAATCCAACCATGAATTATAATGGTGCCAATCAGAACTAATACTGTTGGCCAATGGGGTGCTATTTGGTGAGCATGCCCAGTTTAGTCTGAATGTAGGATCCAGACAGTACACACAGCTCTTGGGGTCATCTATGTGAATTGAATTACAGAGGGCTCTGGTTTCTTTGCCCCCACTGTAGGGGTCACTTACCAAAGAATGCAGGTCCGGCTATACTACATCAAAAACCACAAAGGGAAAGGAGCAAAGATTTTCATACACATACCATTTGTTGAAGAGGTTAGGAGCAACGAAGCACTAACATAACAGTTGACATTTTTTTTCCTCCAGAACAAAAGCTTGTTTTATCACATTCTTATTTTTATATTGCTACTAATGTATGCAGCACTCTAAAATAGAACAATAAATGAACAGAACAAACAGGGGGGTTATTGCAAAATTAAATACAAACTGCAGTTGCCATACAGATTAAGAACATTAGTGTCAACAATTCAAGAGGATGGAGCACCCTGTCGCACAGAGCTTACAATCTAAGTGGGACGGCACAAATAAGTGCTGCAGCTTACAATGGGTGACACTGCAATATAAGTGACAGTTCAGGGGCTATGTATGTGTTTCAGGGAGCTTTGGGTTTATTATGGAAGACACCCTACAGTCCATGGTGTCAGTTGAGATATCATGTAGCTGAGATACCCCAAACCCATGTGTTGCCTCCAGGTTGGAATCAAAGATAATGATGTAACCCTACACATTGTATAGAGTAAAGCTATACGTCTGCACCATTTGAAGAGCTTCTGATTCTTATTCACCCATAACAAATGACACACACTCATATTAAAGGTTCCCCAGAGAAGGGTCGCCATATTCTCTGAGCCTATAAAATATCAATAGATAATAAAAGCCTTGATTATAAGTTGTCAATGAGACATTTCAGCAGCGTTGGTAGAAATCTCCAGTCCAAAGTTAGAATGCGTGTGAGCCAGATCTTATATAATTCAGGCATCAAGCTGGCACTTCTCGTGTTAAGTCATTCTGTGTCTCCTCTCCTTGGTTGCTCTATTACTTGCATAGAGGCAGCTAATGTGACTAGGAGGAACTTTTCCTAGCAATGACTTAATGCATGACCCAATTGTGAGGGATTAGAGCCATGGACCTTTGGGATTCTGGCTTGATGGCTTAACCATTGGGCAAGGTGAGCAGCCTGTAAGGTTTTCCACTGTCTATGACATGGCCTTTGCAGCCATAACCCGGCAGCCGCATGATAGGTGGTTTGGAGTCAGCCAATCAGGGCTAACTATGCCCTATTTAAGCCTCCTAACACTCCTTGCCTGAGCATTGGCCTTCCTAGTACTGCGGCAGCACCCGTAGCTAGGTTTCCAGTGTTACCCTTTTCCCTTGATTCTACCTTGTCAGAGCACTGTGGCTTGCCCCTAGCTCTGGTTTTCTGCTTTAACCTTTTACCATGAACCTGCCTTATATTCTTGTTCCTTTACTTGTACCTAACCTTGTACCTTTCCCTGCCGAGTCCTGCCTTGTCCTCTCCTGCTTCCAGCCCTGTGCTGCCTTATATCTTGAACCTTGTCTTATAGCTTCCCTTGTCTTGTTCTGTATCTTGTTCTGCCTTTTCCTCCCATTTCTGATATCCACTAGTCCTTCTGCTCCAGTCCTTATGATTCTATGCCCACTCCGTCCTGTCCTGATTTACACCTGCACTGTCCTGTCTCATCCAGTCTGTTTCTGTTCTACACCTGCTCCATCACCCTCCTACCTAGTCTTCTCCTGAACTCATTTGTTGCCCAACCTGGTCCTGCCTTTCCCTTTGTGTTCCGTGGGCACAGCCAGTCCCTGCCTAAAGGACTCGCCTTCCTCCTCTACCTCCACAGCACCCCTACCTAATCCTTGACACCAAGCCACAGTTTTGGGGCATTGAAAGAAAAGATCTGTGCTTTGGTTTAACTGGTAGTAGTCACCATGTTAGAAGCTGCCCATTGACTCTTTTTCATTGAATGGTATCGGAAATCCACAATATTAGAATGCACCTTTTCTCCTGGCAGTTCTCAGGTTTGCATTTCTGTCCCTATATTTAAGTAACTTGATCAGTTAATGTGGTATCTTGGAAGGTCCAAACACATTGGGAAACTGTGTCAATTCCATCAAAATTGGTGCTAAAATATTTCAAGGCCAAACAAGTAAAAGAACCATTTTTTCCTACAGTCCTATGGTCCTCATGCTTAGTGATGGGCGAATTTATTTGCCAGGGGCGAATTCCGGCGATTTGCCGCTGGCGAATAAATTCGCGAAATGCCAGCGAAAATTCGCAAAAAAAACGAGTTGCGCGTCTTTTTTGACCTGACGCGACGAAAACGACACGTCGAAAGCAAATTCGCGAATTTTGCTGGAAATTCGCACATTTTTCGGTGAAGCGAAACTGGTTAGATTCACCCATCACTACCATGTTCTCTCAACTCAGTCTATTTTAGATCCCGGTCATTTGTTGATTGTAAAAAGCTTCTTCATCTCACTAGGCAAAACCTTAGTCCAGAATTCAAGGTCTTCACCCTTCCCGTTAAGTGCAGTTGTCCTCAGCTGCACATTCCCCAGATCTGCCTTGTTTCATTAGGAACATTTTCAAGTAAAGGGGTGGTTCACCTTCAGGTTAATTCTTAGTATGTTATAGAATGGCAAATTCTATAACAATATATATAACAAATATATAATCTATTCGATTGGTCTTTATTATTTATTTTACAGTTTTTTTTAATTAATTGCTTTCTTCTTCTAACTCTCCCCAGCTTTCGAATGGAGGTCACTGATCCCATCTAAAAAACAAATGCTCCAAAAGGCTACAGATATATTGTTACTGCTACTTTTTATTACTCAGAGGAAATTCATGAGTAGTAGCTGAAGGTAACCCCTTGTGTCACTTATTCTATCAAGAGATATACCCTCCATTGCTCATGACCACTCCACCTCCAGGGCTACTGAAACACCAGACTGTTTGCAGTGGCAATTATTTGGATATGATTATACATCTTACCTAAAGTAAAACAGCACTTATGCCCCATATCTTGGCTCCTGAAGGGACTCATTCCCTATTCAGGGTCCTCTCTTATTAGAAACTTTAGGTTTCTGGACTAAGCTCAAGAAGGAAGAGCAGTGTTTCTGAGCTGGAGACAGTCCCATTGGCGACAACTGGCGATGAAAAGTCCTATTGTCTTGCCATGATACAGAGTGACAGGTCGGTGAAGTACATAGCCCAGAGGAGGTGTATAGCTTTTCTTCTAATAATACAAATAATAAGCAGGGTATATAATGTATTCATTGGAATATTTGAATATTAATATGCATGAAATCCACAATCACAATCTCCAACCATGGGTGACGGTTGCTTATAAAGAAGTCTGGGTTCTAGCTTTGTCCCTTTTTAATTTGCATCAGACTAAAACTATTACCATGATCTCACAAAGGCATCAGCACCATACCCTGTGCTTTTAGTTGTCGATATAACACCAGGCTCTGTTTTCCAGCCCTAGCAGCAAGGACCTTCCAACAAGAAGACTTAAGGCAACTGGACTTCCGAGTCATACAAATGTTATTCCCAATTTCCTTTGCTGTATTTATGATCACGATGCTCATTGTAGGTCTGGCAGTTAATGCATTCATCACCATTTTTAACATGAAATCCTGGTCGAGAGAAAGAAAATTCAAGCCTAGTGATAAAATCTTAACGGCTTTGTGCTTCATCAGGTTCTTCTTGCAATGTGACTTCATGATGGAAATCTTTGGAATGTGGCTGGAACTTATTCCCCTGTCGGAGTATAAACCTCGCTGTATCTTTTACTTCATCCAGCTGTTCATGGACTTCTTTAGTCGTTGGCTAAGTGCTTGGCTCTCCATGCTTTATTATGTCAAGATCACTATCTTTAAAAATAATTTCTTCCTACAGCTTCAGTCTCTGATCCCCCGAATAACAGGGTATGTGATATTTATATCCGTCTTCATTTCCTTGGTACCAGGACTAATTTATTCTCTGGGTGCAAAACAGGGATTCTGTATGAACGCCAAAGGAGTCAATGTGACAACAAACACAAGTGATGTACTGACTTTCCGCGTCATTGCATTTTTCTTTGGACACAGTTTGCCCTTCATGCTAGAGATGCTTTCATCCGTATATCTCCTCTGCACTTTGTTTGCCCACATCAGACACACCAAATCCTACATTTCCAACTTCACGGAACCCAACATGGATGTCCACTGGACTGTTTTTAAGTACATTCTTCTGCTGAATCTCATGTCAACGTGCAACTTCTTTGGAAACTTTTTCCTCTGGTCCTTTATTTCTGTTTTTATTGGAACAGCCCTTGGATACTTTCTCTCTTTTTCTTATCCTACTTTACATTCAATAGTTCTCATACTGTCCAACCCAAAGCTGAAAAGAGAAGTAGTCAACATGTTCCATTGTGCAACTAAACTCTGGCGATTCAGCAAGCAAGAATCAGAGACTGTTACACAATGATTGTTATTCTAAATGTTATATTTCATGACATTGGCAGTAAAGTCTAGTTTTTGGACCAGGCAGGTGGGGATCTTTCTTTGGTAATTCTGTATTTTATCCAAGGTAACAAGTCACATAAATTGCTACCCATTGAGAAAGAGTTTGCTGTGGAATAAAGTATTGATTATTAACCTGGGTTATCTCACCTGCTGCTAAACTTCTAGCATGTCCCACCAGAGCAAGCTCTTCCAAATCATGACTTTATTGACTGTGTGCCCTGTCCTGTGCTTTCTTTAGCCACCAAACCAAGTCATTGTGTTTGTATTTAACCTGGTCATAGTTTTATAGCTCTGTTATCATTTATTGATCATCACATACTGTTTCAGTCTGGCATCTTTCTTAGCATTAGAATTGGAAAGATTCATTTATTTATGTCTACGAAGATTCTCATTGATCCAATTCATGATATACTGGTAGAATTAAGTCAAAGACAACTGGACATTTAGCGTTTTTCTTGAAAACATTTCACAACTCATCCGAGCGGCTTCTTCAGTTCAGTCATAGATTTAGACTGTCATACAATGAATCTGCACGTTTAGTAAAAAATCTTTAAAATATAAAAAAAAGTGATGCCAAAGTCAGTTTCACTGCACTAGTGATTTGACTTTTACATAATTTAATTAAGAAGAAGCAAGGTCTCCATTCTTCCAGGATATCACTTGTTACATGTGTTTAATATAGTGCTACAAAACACTTGTTAAGCATTTTTGCATTTTGTGCTTGTTGCATTGAACCATTGTTGAGCACAGAAAATCCACAGGTGGTGGTGGTGGAAATACAAACTGCAGACTGTCCAGTAGCCTAAACTTAACACCACACCCTACTTCTTTACATGTATACTTTAAATCAAATATATAGCAAACTCACTTTTTGATGAACTTCAAATCAATCTCCAAACCATCTATTCTTTGTCCACCAAACCATTGCCTTCCACTGCTCTCTTTCTTCTCTCTGTGGAGCCCATTGTGCTCATCTGATCCTTTCCTACAATTTTTGTGTTTCTACCAATTTCCTGTAGAGAATATTAATTTATCTATAGGTCACACTATCCCAAGCCAATAAGGGACACATCTCTCTCTAAAGGAGACTGGGATTTCCTGAGCAGTAGCTAAAGGTAACTCCTTCTGTCACCTATATTATCACCGATATACCCTCAACTGCTCCTGGCCACTCCACCTACAGTGCTGCTGATATGAAAGTGGTTGCCAGACTCTTTGTCTGCAGTGGCAATTATTTGGATATGATCATACATAGTTTCAAAGAGATATGCTCTATATATATATACTTGCTATCTATTGGCTCCCACAGGGATTCATTCCCTATTCAGGGTCCTCTCTTATTAGAAACTTTGAGCTGGGCCCTGGAAGGACAGAACAGTGTCCCCGAGCCCAGTTGGGTTTCAGGAGAGTCCATGGTAAACGACTGCTCTCGAGAAGTCTGTTGTCTTGCCATTATAGTGACAGGCTGGTGGTGTACATAGCCAAGAGGAGGTGCATATCTTTTGTTATAATACATGTGTTTCTTGGAATATTTGTATATTTATATGCATGAAATCCAGGCCTTTTTAAACAGAAGGGCAGATGTTTGATCACAATCTCCGACCATGGGTGACCGTTGCTTAGCAAGAAGTCTCGGTTCTAGTTTTGTCCCTTTTTAATTTGCATCAGACTAAACATATTACCATGAGGCCACAAAGGCACCAGCACCATACCCTGTGCTTTTAGCTGTTGATATAATATAATCCAAGGCTCTATTCTTCCAGCCTTAGCAGCCAGGATCAAGAAGACTTAAGGCAACTGGATTCTGAGTCATACAAATGTTATTCCCAATTTACTATGTTGTTTTTATCATCACGATGCTCATTGTAGGTCTGGCGGTCAATTCCTTTATCACCATTTTCAACATGAAATCCTGTTTGAGAGAAGGAAAATTCAAGCCTAGTGATAAAATCTTAACAGCTTTGTGCTTTATCAGGTTCTTCTTGCAATGTGACTTCATAATGGAAATTATTGGAATGTGGCTGGAACTTATTCCCCTGTCGGAGTATAAACCTCGCTGCATCTTTTACTTCATCCAGCTGTTCATGGACTTTTTTAGTCGTTGGCTAGGTGCTTGGCTCTCCATTCTGTACTATGTCAAGATCACTATCTTTAAAAGTCGTTTCTTCCTACAGCTTCAGTCTCTGATCCCCCAAATTACAGGGTATGTGATCTTTATATCCATCTTCATTTCCTTGGTACCAGGACTGATTTTTTCCCAGGGTGCAAACCAAGGATTCTGTAATAATGCTAAAGGAGTCAATGCGACAGCAAACATAACAAGTAATTTAATGACTTTTCGTGTCATTGCGTTTTTCTTTGGACACAGTTTGGCCTTCACACTAGAGATGCTTTCATCCATATATCTCCTCTGCACTTTGTTTGCCCACATCAGACACACAAAGTCTTACATTTCTAACTTCACGGAACCCAACATGGATGTCCATTGGACTGTTTTTAGGTACATTCTTCTGCTGAATCTCATGTCAATGTGCAACTTCCTTGGTAACGTTTTCATCTGGTTTTTCATTTCTGATTTTATTGGAAGAACCTTTGGATACTTTCTAGCTTACTCTTATCCTACTTTCCATTCAATAGTTCTCATACTGTCCAACCCAAAGCTGAAAAGAGAAGTAGTCAACATGTTCCATTGTGCAACTAAACTCTGGCACTTCAGCAAGCAAGAATCAGAGACTGTTACACAATGAGTGTTATTCTAAATTATATAATTAATTAGACTGGTGGTAAAGTCTAGTTTTGGGGCTAGGCAGGTGGGGATCCTCTGTATTTTAGCCCAGATACCAAGTCACACACACAGCATTGAGAGAGAGAGAGTTTGCTGTGCACCCTATGGAATAAAGCATTGATTGATTACATGGGAAATCTCCTGCTAAACCTCTAGCCTGATGCAGATGACATCTAACATGTCCCCACCAGAGCACTCACTTCCAAATCATGACTTTATTGACTATGTTCCCTATCTTACGCTTTAGCCACCAATCAAGTCATTGTGCTTGTATTTGACCTGCTTTAAATAGTTCTATACCTCTGTCATCATTTATTGATCATCAGATATTAGTCTGGCATCTCCATTAACATTAGAATTAGAAAAACAATATTCATAGATTTATAATAAATTAGCTTGATTAGCAAAAATTGTTTAGAAAAAACAGTTGGTTAAAGTGACGCTAAAGTTTCCGTGCACTAGTCATTTGCATGTTTACTGTGTGATTTTTACACAATTAAATGAAGAAAAAGAAAAATCACCATTCTTCCATGATAGCATTTGTTTAATATATTTCTACAAAACACTATGGGGCAGATTTACTATTGGTCGAATTTCGTATATAAAAAAATTCAAAATTAGTGGGGAGGTAAAATCCTTCAAATTCGACTATCGAATTCGAAGGATTTCACCGCAATTCTATCGAATATAGAAAATTTGATTTATTCGTTCGAATATTCGAATCGAATTTTAATCGAATATTCGAATGATTTTAAGCGACCGATCACATTTTTTATATTTGATCTAAGGGAAGGATCCCCATTTTGGTAGGTTTAATTTGGCGAAGTAGGAGGTTGAATTAAAATTTAATGGGGAAGTATTCGACCGTTGAATTTTTGAATATTTGAATAAAATTAAATTTGAATATTCGAATCATTCGAATACGAATATTCAGTGGTCGAATTTGCCTAATTTGTATATTCGAACATTCGAAATTTGCAACAAAATCGATCGAACTTTGAATTATTCACGTGAATTTCATGTGAATTTAGTAAATCTGCCCCTATGTTGCTGAACTTTTTTGTTTGTTGGGTTGAACCATTGTTGAGCACAGAAAGTCCACAGCTGGTGGAGGTGGTGGAAATACAAACAACTCTAAAGTTTTCCAGGAATGTTTTTGTAATATTTGATCTGTTCTTCATGTTTGAATTTAAATATTACGGTAGGGAGGTTGGGACCAGTCACATCCTGCAGAGAAATGTCTAAAAAACTACTTGTTCCTCTTTCCTTTGTGTTTAATGGAAATGGAGTGCCTACTGCATTAGTCTCAGGCTCCACTGAACACACCACATGGGGCTTTGTTGAAACACACACACACATTCACACTGCGATATAAACTAACATTTCTTCTTGCAATAAACTATTTTTACTTGGAAAATGTGCTTTTATTGCTTAACCACCTACCAGTATGAGTTGGTCTTCAATAGAATATTACTGATTGAGAATCATATACTGACATTTAACAAATTCATGATCATAATAACCAAAGGACCGAGGGTATTCATATAGATATTTGCCTGGCAAATAGGCCACAAGGAACAGTCTGCCCATGGAGAGCCACTATTTTTAATAACTATCGCCATCCATGGGTGACGGTTGCACAAATCTGAAATGCAAATGTGTCCCTTTTTAATTTGAAATTTGATGTTCCAACAATGCAGAGTGTAGAAAATCCTAGTGGATATCTGTTCGACCACCAATTTTACTAACTTCTGGAAAACTGTGGTTGCTACATCTCATTTGGTTTATGTGAAGAACCCAAGATCCAATGAGTAAGGACAACAAAATTAAATCTGTAATTACAGAAGGGGAGTTTGTAAATCAAAGATGTCCCTGAGTGTCATTTGTTCTTGGTGGGTCACTGAGAAATTTACTCTCAATTCAAGTGTTGAGCTCCTAATTTACAAGGGAAAGCAACAAAAATCAAAAAGAATTGCTTAGGGCTAAGATGAAGCAAACAAATCACATCTTTTGGGGTATCATTTTGAGTAACACAAACATAGAGGAATGGAGGTTGGTGGTCTTAAAGAAGTAGCAGACAAATGGTAATGTGTAGAACCATATTCTGGTATGATGGAAGAAGATCTCAATTAAAAGTAAAGGGTTGACCATTGTTTTGGGGTCAAACTCTAAATTTATTTGGCAGAAAATGATGCTGCAGATGCTAAACATAGTTGCAACTGGAATGCTAGGCCTTGACAGCCTTATGCAAGTTAGAATTGTGTCAAAATCTTTAAGCCACTTTCCAGTCAACCAGTCCATAAAGATAACCATCAATATAAATAGGTTTATCGCTGATCCAGCCAAAAAGCTGAATGCATCGTGTTCTTTGCTTTCTAGCCCGTTGGCTTGTAGGGCAACTTTGACAAGAAAATCAGGTATAATCTAGAAATTTTTAGTAAGCAGTCTTTTTTTTTTTAGAGTTGGTTAATAAAAATGCAAAGTACAATGCAAAACAGATTCAGTGGTAGAAAAGGGTTACACTATATTTACATGGTCAATACAATCCTATCCAACCCCAGGTAATCTATCTGTATTACAATATTCCTTACCTCTGTCACTGTCTAATTGTTGCACGTTCAGGTTTCATGTGATACCTGATTTTAATACATGTAGCAAAAATACTATAGGTTTGTGCCTAACTAAGAAGAGATCATCCAAAGATGGATTTTATGCCATTTTTATGCAGGACAGAACTTAATTAGCTTTAGTAGCTACAGAATGACACTGCCCAAAGTGCATAACCTGCATTTATCAACATTGAACCTCGTTTGCTGCCCAGTTTCCCAACTTAGACAAATCACTCTGCCAAGTGGCAGCATCCTGCATGGAACCTATAGTTCCATGTTACTACTTTTGAACAATTTGATAAGTGATGTTCAACTTTCCCTGTGTTTCAGATCTCTGAAAAACTGTTCTACTATCTATATATACTCGCGAGCCACCTTTAAATCTAAAAAGAGTTTGGGAGCAACACACACATGAAAATGGGGTGTCAAATAAGGGTGATTGTTTATTTGGTAGTCCCTATGTGGACTGTCAGCCTAGAAAATGGTATTACACCTGGTTTTTAATCCAACCAAAACTTGCTTCCAAGCCAGGAATTCAAAATTAATCACCTGTTTTGAGGCAACTGAGAGCAACATCCAAGTGGTTGGTTGGTAACTTGTTACTCAAGAGCCACTGGATGGGGATCACTGCCTTAGACCTATAGTTGATTAATAGAGACTTGTGCTGAAGTTTCCCATTCTGACCTTTAGTCTATTATATTCTTGATGACCAGGTTCCTCCAAGCTTTTCCAGGTGTTATAAAATTATAAAAGTACATCTATATTGTGGATGCAGATACTATGATTCTTACACAACTCTTCATGAATTTTAGTATTAAATGCACAGGTTCATCAGTGTATGTTGGGATAATACAGTTTATGGATTAAAACAAGTTGTTTTAAAACTCAAATATTAGGACTACAATTGAGAAATTCCATCACAATAAATTTCAAGGATTGAAATAAAGGACATACTATTTCTGATTTTAAGAAAATGGTTATAAATCGAGTTCCGTGTATTGAAGAGCTGGAGATCATGAACAAAGAGAATGAAGACAATAGAGCTTTTGAATAAGTATTTCATAAGCTTTGGCTCCAGAAGGTCTGGATAAATAGTGATGGGGTGTAATTATATGACTTCACAGTTTTAGGAGTGGCTTGTGTTTTGAAACAGTCAAACTTTAACATTGTTTTGAGAAACGAACATGAGGAACAAGAAACATCAGCTGTCAATAAAGTTGGTTAAAACTGTAGTGCCCTGGAGATATTTTGGGGTGACGTTCTGCCACAAGAGTGAAATTCCACAGCTCTCAATGAATTTCTATGGAATTTTTAAAGGCGTATTTATCAATGGGTGAGAGTGAAATTTGTCAGTTGTACCCTATGTTTGGGACCTGTGTTGTTTTGTGGGTGTCTGATCAAAAGTCTGGTCTGCCCAGGAGACCAACATCCCACTACCTGAAATCCTCACAATATATATACAAGTATACATGGGGAAGACAAATTACATAATACATATATACAAAATCAAATAAGGACAAAGAGCTTAAGTGCTATGTGGTAAGAGACATAGTGGGAAGGAGGTCCCTGTCCCATAGAGCTTACAGTCTAAGTGAATGGGAGGCTAACATACAGGTACAAATTGGAGATGAAACAGTGCACAAGGTAAGGCATAGTCAGTAGGACAGGATTAGGCTATTGTTCTAGTGCTCCAAAAGGTAGACTCTTAGTTTTTTCTTGAAGAGATTGAGAGAAGGTTCCTTACAGAGGAATTCAGGGATGGAATTCCAGAGGTAAGGAGCAGCAAGATAGAAGGGTTTGAAACGAAAGGTGGCAGTGGATGTGGTTGGTGTGAAGATCGTGCTCCAATAAACTGGCTGGAGAGAACATACGGTTAACCTAGAAATAAAATGTAATACATCCAATATTTAAAAAATGGGTTCAGTTGACAGGTCAAATTGTCTTCCAACCCCCAGTATGGGTGGGAAATATGAAGCTGCTTTGTGGAAAGAGCATAAGTTCATACTCATGTAAACTAACCCAGCAGGGAGTGGCAGCGTTGAACATTTACATTTCCTACAGTTCTTGTAGTTCCATCAGATTTTTACTCATGTTTTCAAGGAAGTCACATTTTTATTAGTATTATTTTTTTACAGAATGAAATACACAATAAAAATTTCCCTGAAATGATAACAATATGTTACATTCAGGTGTAGTAAGCTAATAAATAAAGAACAAATGGATGCATTATTCACCCTCAAAAGAAGGGGCTCAAATGGATAGGATATGGTTGTATAAATACACAGACTTCAACTGGGTGTGATTCAAAGGGTGCGTTGAGTATCTATTGGCAAATGTAGCCCTGTATTTACCATATGGTCAAGGTGGATTAGGTACAAAGATCAATTGCTATTTTTTTAGCCAGCTAGGCCTGGGTACTGATAAAAATTGGGAAGGGGGGGTAGGCCCCTTAAATTTTAAGATGTTTAAAGTGTCAGGTTCTCCCTTAGGTTTTAAAAAGGAAGCATAATGTGGGACCACTGTAAACTGCGCCTAAAATGGGGATTGTGCACCAAAGACAAGAAATACTACCTGTTGCATGATGTGAACACTTAAGTCTGTGAGTATTAGTATTGTTAGTAGCACTTACTGATTGACATTGTAGCATCAAGCATACACCCACTGTAATCTAAAGTGTATCGTCTTTCAATAAATAAGTTCATCTGTTTTTAAAGAACCAAGTTATCTGAAGTATTTTTTCAAATGGTGGGAATACAATGTGGATGACCCTTCCTAATAGTTAAGTGAGAGCCCACAAGAGTAGAGAAGAGTCTTATGTACTCTCCCTATTGGGAGTTGCTGGGACGCCCTTTGGACTCAACTACTCAAGTCTCAAAATGTAATTTCCTGAGATTTAACCCTGGGCTGCTGCACATACAGATTCTAGCTAGCCATAGTAATAAAGACTTTCAGAAGGTCTAATACACCAATGGTGAATTGATTTCCACTAAGTGAGTTCTATCTCATTTTTTTCACATTTGAATCAGGCAAAAATCCACCGAGCAGATATTTGTGTTTATAGCTAGCCATGCGAGGCATTGCTTGGATTCTTCTTCACATCATAATGAAGGATATTGAAGGTCACATGAAGATACCTTATGAACGGAGGTGTTTTTGGATAAAGGAAAATGAAATGCTGGATTCTAGGAGAGTAAGACATAATGAAACATTTCAGAAATTGGGGTACAAGTCACTAGTGAATTAGGGAGCAATTGTCTGCCTTCGTTCCATGGTTCTTTCCCTTGAAGAGCCTTTTGCTGCACAATGGATTATACTGCAAAACCGTTGCCTCAGCTTGGCCATTCCTATTATAAGGAAAAGAGAATGTAAAGTTGGAAAGAAGTTTGTCATTATTTGAATCCATATGATATTCACAGAAAAAGAATATGTCAGACCAGCAAAGCTAATGCCAATGTGCACACTATATATGAGAAAGCAAAGTATCATTGATTTAATGGCAGTGTAGTATTTGTCCAGGTTGGGTGAAGAGACACTTTGGCTGCTGCCGCCTCTCATTTGCCTGATGTGAAGCGAGAGAGAAACAAGCAGGAGGGTTAATGAAAGCGCATTTATTGCTAAAGGCAGGCAGTTCCCAGACACAAATAAGTAAACAAAAACTCTTCTCTCTGTGTGGGACGCATTTTCCTGGAGGTTGTGTGTTGTTGAGTTCCCAACAAGTTCATTCATATTGGTCGGCCACAAAAACAGCAGCAAAGTGTTGATGAGGGCTAAAATTATGCAAGAAACCCCCAGAGTCTGCAGGAACCTGGGAATTCTCTCTTTGAGGAGAACAAACAAGGAGTGACGGAAGTTGGCGATTTTCACCAAGTAGAAGAAAGACAGTAAAGTCGTGAACCAGATGCTGGAGTAGTTGAAGAAGAACTCAATGAACCTGAGAGCTTTGGAGATCGTTCTGACGTCGCCAAGTAAATCCATCCGAAAGAAAATAACCCCGTAGACAGTCAGTGTGGTTGTAATCTGAAGACCAAGTCTGGAGATCCCAATCCAAGTGAGAACTTTGTCAGAATCACTAAATTGACTTCTTTTCACCCAGTCGGCAAAATTCACAGCCACGATGAATATATTAATGGCTGCCCCAACCAGAAAACTGAACCCCAATGCAACAAGAAGAGCCAAGTCTATCACATCCCTGTTTGCTTCTGCCATTCCCTCAGCTGTTGCTGAACTGGTGGCAAATTAATAGAATTTTTAGTGAGCAGTCTCTTTTTATTCTAGGGATGTTTGGTATAAATATATCATGCAAACTGTAATGCAAAACAGATTTACCCCTTTCGCTACCAGTATAATTTTGCACTTCATTTTCATTTGCGGTTTTTGCCAAAGGAGTTTGTGCTTTTTTTGTTTCTTAAGGTGGGACATTTAGTTCTGGAAAATTATATCTTGTTTTGTCAGGCTGACCTAAGCTTTCTTTAATATCTCTTGGTATGGAAAAACATATCATGGATATATTATATGTGAAAAATATAACTGATTTACAATGTCCCGTGTCTCCCATATGCACCCACACTAAACCCACAATACTACAGTCCTGAATGTTTAAAGGGCTGCACCAGAAATCAGTATAATTTAGATGTCTGCTCCAAATGAACTAAAATGAAATAAAAATATTTTTATGAATTGCCTGAAAATCACATAATAAGCTGCATTTCACAGCATCTTATCTCCTACGTGTCATTAGGTACCAATGTAAAACATGTGAAAATATAAATGCCAGGGGTCTTCTGAACATTTTGACATCCAACTTGCATAGGACTATCAGAACGTGTGCCATGTAGTGACCCAAAGAGTAAAATGCATTAAAGTGCCTTGTAGTGTTCATGTTTGTGACCTCAGCTTCTGCAACATGGATAAAAAAAAAAGCACAGAAGGAATCTAACATGACTAAATATATTTTTTATTCTAAAGCACCAAACTACAAAGCCTTGCTGAATTTTGGCAGGTTTTTATGACATTTGTGTTAAACCCTAAAGCATATTATCTCCCAAATGTTCATGAAAATCCTAAAACAATTCTAAATATAAACACTAGGGGGGAAATTCACTAAGCAGCGAAAATTTGCTAGCGTTGCCTTCGCAAATTTTTGCCAGTGCTACACAAATTCACTAAAGTGAAGGTAAGGTCGGCGAATGGTAGTGTAGTTACGCTAGTGTTACTTCACTAGGAAAAGCGCTTTTATGCTAGCGATACCTAATTTGCATACGGTGCAAATTTCAAAGTCTAATAGAAGTATATGTTCCAGCCACTACATTCCACTACACAAGCCCAGGAAACCTTTAATAAATAAAATAAAGTTATTGCCCTACATGTGCCCCCTGTATAGTTGTGTTGCCATATGTTAGGGAATGTACGGGGGAAGGAGGGGAACCCGCTCCCAAAAAAATTTGCTCTTTTTCAGACTACCACCCTAGAAAGGTAAAACACGCCAGCGTTGTTTTGGGACTTAGAAAAAAAAAAAATTTTTTTTTTCCAAACTCCTATCTATTGTATTGAGCTTCGCCAGGTCTGACCATCTAAGTGGTAACGTTCAGTAAAATGGTCATCTTAGTGAATTTGCGTAATTACAATCCTACGCCTGTGCGAAATTGCGCAAGTCTATCTACTTCGCTAGCGAAAATTTGCCAGAGTTGGTGTTAGTAAATTTGCAAAGTTACGAATTGACGTCATGCTGGTGAATTAGCGCTAGTGTTAGACGCTTCACGCTTTAGTGAATTTCCCCCTAGGGGTCTTCTACAGTTTCACACCTACTATGCATATATATACAAAAGAACTGTGAGGCATGTTGAAACCCCCAGATTACACGTTTAATGGCTACATTTCAGATGCTAAAAAAATACACTGCCACTGTGTGGTAAAAACAGGAAAACCATATATTTTGGAAAGTACACAATCTGCCAAATCCAAAATGGCTTTAGTTAAGTTAGTGGGTTTTAACACATTTCTGAAAATCGCCTTAAAGCATCATATTTTCCACATATGAATATGCACCAAGATAAAACATGCTAAATATGAATGCCAGGTAGTCTTCCTTGTACTTACTGTACCGTTTCAATCATATAGGAAGGGGTTCCGGATGCTGAGGAGCATTCTTACCATTTCTGGTGGTCAAAATGCTGCCATTAGCCTTAGAGAATAGATACCTATAATCTGACTCTCAAAGCCCTACTTCAAAACAATATAATATTATAGATCTATATATATATTTTGGATTTGTATTTAATAACTTTTCTCAGGAGATCAAACCTGCCGAGATGCCTTCAACTCAACGGGAACATCTGCGTCTGTCTGATTGGGGACATTTTCCTCCTGAAGTCTTCACATACAGTACTTTATCCTCTGTCAAGGGTTCTAAATCAATAGATTTAAATTAATTTTAGATTTAGTCCAGATTCATTCTGTCTTCTGAAACCCTTGAAAAAAAAGGTTTATAGGATGAAATGTTTTATAAACAACTTTCTGAATTCCTGGGATACAGAATAAACTGAAGGTGACAAGTAGGATTCTGATGGAGCGCCAAGGCTGGTATCTACCCTATTCCCATTTGGGGGCAGAACCTCATGCCCTTTAGTTTCAGAAGTGGATGTGCCCATTTACTTATACCGTCACTGCTTCATTAGTTCATTGTTCATGAGGGAATCCACTTTCCAGTAAATGTGTTTCTTCTTGTGTCCAGAATTACAAGAGTTAATCTCCTCTTATCTGACCCGTCCCTCTCCCCCACCAGATATAAATAACCCATGCAAATGTCAATGCAAAGCAGTTTTAGTGCTACACAAATACCAGGAGAAGGAAACGATCTATTTACATGGACACAATCCCAACAATCTCTGTTCACCTCTGTCCGTACATTGATATTCCTCACACCAGAACCGCTTCCCTGCAGCCCCCTCGGGTTTCATGCTGAAACTTATTTGACTACATGGAACCAAATATCAATATTGAAAAATAATGGTTTTGTTTTCCATATAGACGCTAAGTGATCTCTCATTAGTGAAGGGATCATGGATTGGAACATTCAGTATTGATGGCTAGAGAGTAACACCTGATAACTAAATCTACAAATCTGAGCTGTCAGTGAGAAGTCCACAGTAGAGTCCATATTCTGTGGCCAACACAACAGTGATTGGACACACCATTGTCCTGCAAGGATTGGTTGACATTGGTGCTGCTACCTGGACCTGACCCTCTTACTTGCTTCCTGGACTCAACCCATGAACCTGAGTCCTGCATGAAAGTCCTTCAAAGTAGTAAGGTTTTGGGGACCTCAGTTACCTGACAATGTGTAAGGTCCTCTTACCCGGTGGCGGAAGATGGCGGATCCCTTCGTCCCTCACGCTTGGCGTCTGACCCTCTGCTCCCGCGACGGAACGAGTCGCGCGCGTCAACTTCGACGCCGACGCATCGACGCCGGCGTCGGATTGGTCGCCGGCGTCTAAACGTCAGCGCGTCAACGTGATGTCGTCACTGCGCCCGAATTGGCGCCAACTTCTGCCTTTATAAGCTGACTAAACTAACTGAACTTTGCCCAAGTATAGGTCTTCTTTGTGAGTTCCTGGGTGTGACACTTCTGTTTTGATTCCTGTATTTGACCTTGCCTGATTAACCGTTTGTGAACCTATTCTGCCTGGATTGACCTCATTGCCTGGACTTTGACTACTCTTTTGCCTTAACCCTTCGGATACCTTGCTACACGGAACTTTGCTTCTTCCTTGGTCCTCATTCTCTCCGGAGCCTTCGGGCCCTGACAGTATACTTGGGCCATGGACCCGTCTGAAGAAGCGCAACCTGACTTCGGTCGGGCCTTCCGTGGAATAGCTGCCCGCATGGACTCATACGAGGCTCGGCAGTCCCATTTTGGACAGGTGCTGGAGGCTATCATGGACAAATTGTCG
>CM044439.1:171687039-171717710 GCA_024363595.1 Xenopus borealis | reverse complement strand
CCATAAAACTATGTCACATAGGTATTCCTTGTACTAAGCACAATTCAGCAGGAACAGTCAGCATTGACCAGATGAGGTTCCTCAAGTTACATTGCTTCATATTCAGGGTCATGATCAGTGTTTATAAATGAATGCTAAAGACACATATTCCCTTGTTGGGACTGTTCTGCTGGCACAACCCTAGTGGCCCCATTTTAATAATTTTGGTGGCAGTTTGTTTGGGCATGTGGCTTTCTTCTCATTATGCCATATGGCCGGAAAACCCTAATTTCACCGCCAGATTGGCTCGGGCACACTCAGTTTCCACCAACACTGCCCAAAGTACATTCAGTCCCAGTTCTTGAGAGTTACATTCTTTATATTGAGATTAGACTATCAATGCTGATAGGAGCTCATGAGCCAAGTTCCTCCACTCCTTTATACCTGACCCACTTGCTACATGAATGTGTATAATGGGCTCCTAGCAGTATGGATCCCAGTGGGGGCTCAGTGGGAGACACAAGTCTTGCCAGGGAGCAGGTCCAAGGGTCAGAGAGGAATACGATGGATATTGGGAACTGGTGGACATTGGAAAGGACAAAGAGTTTTGTGGAGCAACAAAAGCTCAATACTATAGTTCTACTAAAACTGTGTGCTCCTGTCCTTACAGTACTCACTCATATATTCTATTCCTCCCTAACCTCTGCTACTTCCCCCTCATTATTCAAACAAAAAAGGCTACACTGGAACCGTCCTGTCTCTGTTTTACCACTAATCTCTAAACTTCTGGAACATCTCCTCTTCTCCCGTATTACTAACTTTCTCTGCACCAATAATCTGCTTGACTCCATACAGTCTGGCTTCCCACCTGCACACTCCACTGAGACTAATGTAGAGTTGCACATGATCTCCAGACTTCCAAAGGGCATTACTCTATTCTCATTCTCCTGGACCTGTCTTTTAATACTGTCAGCCATTCTATTCTCTATTCAATTGGTATCCATGGCTGCTTCCTGGTTCTCTTCATACCTTTCTGATCGCTCCGTCTCTGTTACTTTTGCAAACAAATCCTCTGCTTCTTTTCATCTTAATGTGCTTGGTCCTCTGTTGTTCTCCTTGTACACTCTCTTTTTAGGTGACATCTTCATTTGGCATTAAATGTTATCTTTAGGCCATATTTTTAGACAGTCCATCACTAACCACTGACTTTCAAACCCAAATAGTTATTTATTCCTGGATGAACCAACTCCATTTCAAGCTCAACTTGGCCAAGACTGAGATCACGGTGTTTCCACCCAAACTGAGCCCTTCTCTTCCTCTCACCGTTACTATTGATGGTATGACCATTAACCTGGTTAATTCTGAACACTGCTTATGTTTGACCAGTCCCTCTCCATCTCTAATCACATTAATAATACTGCAAAAACAGTTTCGTCCTCCACAATATAACCACAATATAACCACAATATAACCACAATATAACCAAGATACACCCGTTTCTTTTACAAACAACAGCCAAAACACTAATCCATGCCCTTGTCTCTATTTAAACTACTGCAATCTCCTCCTAACTGATCTTCTTGACTCCCATCTCTCTCCCCTCCAATCAATCTGAACCTCTGCTACCAGGATCCTTCTGCTCTCTCTTCTAAAAGGGGACTTGCTCAACCCCAACTAAAATCCTTAGCATGGCTGCCTGTTACGAAAAGTAGAACATATGAACTCCTTCTACTAACATTCATATCCCTTACTCCTCTGCTCCTCACTACATTTCTTGTCCAACTATACATTCCTGATCTTCTCCGCTCTCAGAGCCACCTTCACACCATCCATATCCATTGCCACCTCTCATCTCAAACCCTTCAATATTGTTCCTTTGCCTCCGGCATTCCATCCCTGAATTCCTCTGTAAGGAACCCTCTCTCAATCTCTTTAATAAAAAACTAAGAGCCTACCTTTTGGAGCACTAGAACATTAGCCTAGTCCTGTCCTACTGTCTATGCCTTACCTTGTGCTTCATCTCCAATTTGTACCTGTATTTTAGCCTCCCATCCACTTAGAGTGTAAGCTCTATGGCACAGAGACCTTCTCTCTTACCACATAGCACTTAAGCTCTTTGTCCTTCTATAATTCCATATATATTTTAATGTGATTTGTCTTTCCTGTGTATATTTTTATACATATTGTACTTTTATGCACTGTACAGTGCTGCAGCTCCATAACAGCGCTTTACAAATAAAGTTATACATACAATAATCAATGTGTCCCATGCATTAGCTGTATATTGATAATGTCCATTGGCAATTTGACCTCGGACCCTAAGCTCAGCTATTGGGAGCAACTTTAGGGGCAAAGAACCCCACAACATAAGGTGCAGTGTTTCTAACCAAACAAGAACACAATCAATCCCATTCCCAGTGCACAACTCCTTATACAATCTCCTCGTTACCATGGCCACACCACAATTGTCCTAATCCCAAAAGAAGAAAGAGAGAGAACTTGATCTGTGTCTTTTCATTATCAGCTGTGTCACGGGCCCCCGGGATGTTAAAACATTGGCTCAGCCTCTCATTTTCGGCTGTTTGGGAAAAGTTCAAATAAAGTTTTGTTGGGATGTTTGGAGAAATCGACTCTGGTGCAAATGATAGACCACAGGGGGCTTCTCTCTGAACAATGTTGGGTCTGTGCACAGTTCATTGCTGAACGACACCTGATGGATAATGACATGTGGAGCCCTGTCAGTAACACTTATGTCCTACACACTCACACTGAATTTATAACCCCCAGAAACTGTTTCACCAACTGAAACATTTGATTTGAAGAAATTAAAAAACATCGTATTTTCTCAGCTGGATTTTCCTTCTCAACTCTCCTTTTGGAAGATGAAGTTAGAACTTTTGGAACTTTGATAGTCCTTAGTAGAGTTTGGGTAAACTTGAGTTTATCTATGATGGGTGAAAACTTGGGTTCACCTTAGAGCAGCACCTTCACCTTAGATGAGACCCTTCCCCATCAATCAAATTGTCTCTAGCCACCTCATGTTTCCACAACTTCCAGAATTACTATATTGAGCTTTCCTAACAGTACTGGCCCATCGAGAACTAAACTTGTTCTGGACTGGAGGATACTGACTGCATGTTCCTCAAACTAAAACTGGAGACATCTGTAGGGGCTTAAGTATATTGCTTATCAGACTATTACAGATCCTCCACCTGTTGGAGCTCAGGACTGTAGGCTCTTTAAGGTATACTCTGAAACAAAGACCCTACCCAATATTAGAAGGGGACATTCATGACGTTGAGTGCAGGGGAGACACGTCCGATTCCAGTAAAGAGGCAGAGGATCAGAACACAAGAGCTGCTGAGAACAGAGCGGTTTTTCACCAGGACACAAGCGAACCCCAAGGGGTAAGAAAAAGCTGATAGAATGTGCAGAGGGCAACAGGGGATCCGCCAAGAGCAGGACACGACTTAAACTAAACCTAAACATGAACTTACTGCACCACAAGCCTAATCAAACAAATGATTTATGCTTTCAAAGTTGGCCACAGGGGGCTGTCATCTTGTAACTTTGTTATACATCTTTGCAAGACCAAGACTGTGCACATGCTCAGTGTGATCTGGGCTTCTTAGGGATCGTCATAAATGATCAAAAAACAAAGCTGCTGGAGTTCTTCATGGCTGGTAAGTAAGGCAGGGGCACCCCCTGCTGTTCATAAGTATGATTTTTTTCCCTGCCAGCAGTTAGGGACCGTCTGACAATTCCTATCCACAGCACTAAATGAAGGGAGAATTTCACTGCATACAGTCAGGTTTCTTATAAAAACGGTACGGATTTTTTAATCAAAGTATATTGGAGATAGATTTCTTTTTCATTAAAGAAAGTAAAAATGGGATTTTATTTCTTTGCCTTTCCTTGCCCTTTAACAATCAACCTATCCTCTAAACCTCTGTCCCCCAATGAACTCAAACTGTTGAACAAAGGGTTAGGATTAGTACCAACCTATAACTGTGAACCCCTTCACTGTTCAGGTAGAAATGTTTACATTTTTTAAGGTCTATTAAGCTGAAAATGTTATTTGTGGACAAAAGAAAAATGTATTCCCAAGGGACAGGAAAGACGTTATTTCCACCAAACTAAAGGGCCATGGCACTTATAACCCCTCATTCACATGTCCATCACTGGGTACCTTTACCAACATGCTACACACAGATATACAAAATGATTCGAACTAATATATGATGCCTAAGAAAAATAATTTGATTTGTAAAGAAAGGATAGCCCTACAAAAATGAAAAACAGACAAAGATTTATGGATAAGATTAATTACATGATTGAGGCACACAGGCAGAACAAAGAATACTATACAAAGTTGGATAATGATCCCACCATGAAATTAAAAAACAATATTAAACTTTTCCTAGATGATTCATGGCTTGCAGGGGTAATTAGGTCTGATATACAGGAATTATTGCTGAAAGATAACCCAAGGGTCCCCGTTTTTTATCTATTACCAAAAATAAATAAGACATTGGTTAACCCCCCTGGGAGACCCATAGTTTCAGGGTTTGATTCATTACTCCAACCTTTGGCTCTTTTTGTAGATACCTACCTCCAAGAAATCCTTCCCAAACTTGACACTTGTCGTAAGGACACTACACAATTCTGACAGACGATTAAATGCTTTGAAACCAGGACAGATTCCCTCATATTGTGCACAATATCTCACACGAGGAAGGAATAGAATTCACAAGAGAGTATTTACTTTGTGAGAACTTACCAACACATGAAGTTCATTTTGTATGCGATTGCATTGAACTGTTAATGGTAAGGAGAAGGAGACGTCTCAGAGACGCGTTTCGTGCCCTTACACTGGCACTTCCTCATCATTCCGGCTTTATTCAGCACACATATTAAACTTACAGCAGTGAGGTGCAAACTAACGCGTTTCATGCCCTTACACTGGCACTTCCTCATCATTCCGGCTTTATTCAGCACACATATTAAACTTACAGCAGTGAGGTGCAAACTAACGCGTTTTGTGCCCTTACACTGACATTTCCTCAGAGCTTGAACTTGAAGAATCAGTGCTTGTGGCGCGAGGTAGATGATAAAGTGGAAACGTTATGTCGATGATATGTTTTTGGTTTGGCCAGGTTCCCAAGATGAACTATGTGAATTCCTTTCTTACCTTAACAACATACATAACACCATTACATTTACCATGTGCATTGGCCCTCAGAGTGGAAGTTATCTCAACGTCTGTGACGGCATTTTCACTACAGACTTGTACAAGAAACCAACACACTACGGAGAGTTAGTTTCCATCCAATCGGCACGGTAAAAGTGCTCTACGAATAACATCGTCGGATACTCTGTATAGGAACCCTGCTAAAGACTTGGTTGAAAAGTTTCCCCAGAGGGGTACTGTAAGAGGGAGTTAGAAGGGAAGCAATTCTGAAAAGGGAAGAATTACTTGAAAGAAAAAAAGATAAACACAAAAATGTAGGCATTCCCTGTGTTACTATGTATGCTCCTCATAGTACCCTGAGCAAAAAGGTGATAAGAAAACATTGGCCAATACTACAGAAAGGCAAGGTGTTTTTTTTACTGAGGGTCCACTGTTCTTTTACAAAAAAATGCTAAAGTTTAGGGGATTACCTTACTAAAGCTGATGTAAGGAACAAAAAAACAGACTAAAAGGGTGGGAACTTATCCAGACATGACTTGTAGCCACTGCAATGGGATCATGAATCAATGAGCACAAAAGTACCATAAGAAATTACAAACCAGAAGCAAGAACTGAGGAAGTAAAGGATACAAAGATTAAAGAAAAGGTGAAAAAAGAGACAATACTCCCAAAAAAAAAAACCCTGCTGGCTGTGAGTAAATTTACTAATGGCAGATTTATAATAGTAAATATCAACAAACATAACCAATGCTTACTGTCTACTTATATCTATATGCACTATTTCTGGCTAATCAACATCATTTAACAAACACTTCCTATAATCACCAAAAAATTGACTTTCTAACAAGGGATTGAGCTGGACTGAGTACCAAGCCTCACTTTGGATTTTCATTGGACATGGGGAACCTTGGGTAATTGGGTGTGTCTAACTGGCTTTAAAATTCGATTGTTTGCACAGTGTTTTTATCCTGATGAAGGGAAGGTGAACCCCCTCCAAAACGTTGATACACGGGTGGTTATAATAAAAGGGTAAGCTCCCCACCTGCAGTCATTATGGTGTTACTAACGTTCATGACCAAAACACATGTCCAAACATGATCCACTCTGATCATCTGTAATGAGTGGAGAAATGTATCATTTTGTCTTTGAAGTGCCATCTACCATTTTGCTGAGCAACAACAGAGGTATTAGGTTTCAGATGTTAATGATTGACCAGACCAGTGGAAAGTATTATAGGTTAGTGTGTTTTTAACGCATGAAGTTGCTTACACAGATCTTTGGGAATAATCTGCAGTGCTGTTGGCTTTACTGCATCATCTGGTTGTAACAATCTGTTACCTTGAATCCTATGGATCCTAAAGGAGAGCCACTGGTGCAAGGAAGACTGGTGGACACGGATACTCCTTTACGGCTCCGGTCTTCACCGACGCCCTTTTGGGGCCCCGGGCTTTCTGCGGCGGAGAAGGCAAAGGAGCAGGGAATAGCCGAGATCAAGGTACCATCAAGGATTGAAACAGAAGCAAAGTCAAAACAGGCAAAAGAGTCGGTGCAGGCAGCAGAGGATCAGAGGTCAAAAAACAGGCCAGGAGTCGAAAACCAGGAATCAGATGTCAGGCAAGGCTTGAGCAGGAACTGTGGAAACAGAAGTCAGCTTGGGCAATGTGAGGAGGAAGAGGAAGGTATTTAAGGGACCATGAACCAATCAGGAGGCTGAGGACGGACAGACACATCAGGAACCAATAGGAAGCTAGGCGCACAAATTAGATGTCATAACACCTAAATATACTGGTATAAAAAAAACCTACAACATCTGGTATTCCCAGGTGGTCTTCCATCCAGGTACTAACCAGGCCTGACCCTGCTTAGCTTCCAAGATAGACATTTTCAAGGCGATGGGGCCTTAGGCCGTCCATTACAGCATGGTCGTCCGACTTGACGTGTGCCAGTATTTATGCGCCGACGTTTGACGGCAGGCATTACACTGGTCCATGTTCCACAAGCGAGAAGCACCCGGGGTTGTGAAAACTGGTAAATAGCACAATATAATTACTTGTTACCCCCTAGAAAATGAGATGTCTCCATGATGAACCAAAGAACATACGACCAAGAGCAAACCATGTAATCTTGAGCTGCTGATTACACGGCAAAGCCCATCATTCCAGGCATCTCAGGGAACATTTCCAAGCAAAAGCTGCAGGGTATGAACTGAACAATATTGACATATGAGCGAAGGGTCTGCTATGGGAGACATTACATCACCCTGGGCCGGGAATTAACTCAAGGACTTCCTAAAGGAAAACTCTGTAAGAAAACATATTCTGGTAAATTTACAGTCATGGATATTTATATAGTGAGGGGAAAAAGAGACTGAAGTTCATCAAACTCAACATTTCTAAAATCCTTTTTCTGGTGATTTAGAAGCAAATAAATTGCTGCCAATAAACCGGGAATTTCTTCTACTCTGTATCATAAACATAACTCTATATGCCAACACATGACTAATAGGCATCAGATCTGTTAATATTTAACCTTTAAACTCAACAAAACCTTAGGGAATGCCATAACTTGTCTGCCCTTCCTACACAGATGGTTAAATCGCATTTCCTCCCCACCAATGAATCACTCATTGCCCCCTCTTTTGGTAGTGAATCCCATAACTTAACTGCCATTAGAGTAAAGAAACCCTTCCTATACTGATGGTTAAATCTCCTTTCCTCCCCACCAATTAATCACTCATTCCGCCTCTCTTGGTAGGGAATCCCATAACCTGACTGCCCTTACAGTAAAGAACCCCTTCCTATGCTGATGGTGAGATTTCCTTTCCTCCCCACCAATGAATCACTCATTCCCCCTCTCAATAGGGAATCCCATAACCTGACTGCCCTTACAGTAAAGAACCCCTTCCTATCCTTATAGTGAGATCTCCTTCTTGTCATACTCTCTTCATCTTCTCCTACTGTCTCCATCTTGCCATACTCTCTTCATCTTGCCCTACTGTCTCCATCTTGCCTTATGGTCTCCATCTTACCCTACTGTTTCCATCTTGTCCTATTGTTTCCATCTTGTCCTATTGTCTTCACCTTGACCTACTATCTTCATCTTGTCCTACTGTCTTCATCTTGCCCTACTCAATTCATCCTGTCCTACTGTCTCCATATTGCCCTACCATCTCTATCTTGCCCTACTGTCTCCATCTTGCAATACTCTCTTTATCCATATTACTACTATCTCCATCTTGCCATACTCTCTTCATCTTGCCCTATTGTCTCCATCTTGTCATACTCTCTTCATCATGCCCTACTGTCTTCATCTTGTCATACTCTCTTCATCTTGTCCTACTGTCTCCATCTTGCCCTACTGTCTCCATCTTGCCATACTCTCTTCATCTTGTCCTACTTTCTCCATCTTATCCTACTGTCTCCATCTTGCCCTACTGTCTCCATCTTGTCATACTCTCTTCATCTTGTCCTACTGTCTCCATCTTGCCCTACTGTCTCCATCTTGCCATACTCTCTTCATCTTGTCCTACTTTCTCCATCTTATCCTACTGTCTCCATCTTACCATACTCTCTTCATCCATCTTCCTTCTCTCTCTCCATCTTGCCATACTCTCTTGAGCTTGCCATACTCTCTTCATCTTGCCCTACTGTCTCCATCTTGCCTTATGGTCTCCCCTTACCCTACTGTCTCCATCTACCCTTCAGTCTCCTAATTTTGTCATCTATGTTATTTCTACTCTTTATACCTATAACTATTTCTTTATGGGGCCTGTCAAATGAGGACTCCATGGCAGTCACCTTTACTTGCAGCAATAAGAACAGCTTGTGAGTAATATGATCTAACAACATCTAACCAGTCTGTCCCCAGACATTTTTGGGAAATGATGAATGTTTTATATACAATAAAACACTAATGTTCATGAAAGTTAGGACTTGAGCTGAATGGACACCAGGTCATGAGAAGATAGGAGAAGTCATATCTGGACTTCCGACAAGGCAATCTCTCATTTGTTGATTTAGCTTTGATCCCTCCACATAGTTCTCATGTTAAACAACACTCACAGCAGGCAGCCTTTTAGCTATTCACTGTTTATTTATGTTCCTGCGAGTACAGTCGATGGTACATGGAGATATCAAAGCAACATATTGGAACCTCCGTCAACAAACCAGTATGTGCAAACCAGTTGCACTGCAACATTCACACAACAAGAAAGTAGGAACTGCTCATTAAAGGCAACACTTGTCTGATAAATGAAAGGCTTGTATTTACAGTGCTACACAGAAATATACCTGATGTAAATGTTTAGTTTATCTTCTACAGTATATCAATATAGCTTATTGTGTGCCCAGAACATTCCTTCTCTGTATATTTGTATTTATACATATGGGAGGAGGTGCCATATTGATTCCCTTAGACAGTACAGTATGAGGGTATAGCTTATTGTGTGCCCAGAACATTCCTGCTCTGTATAGCTAAATATATTTTTTCTCCTTTTTTGTCAAAGGAGAGGAAAGATAAATGAATGCCTTATGTTCTCCATGTGTGGTTGTACAGTATTTTAGTGACAATGCAAAAGGGGGACTTTGAAACATAATCAGTACAATCTGTAGAACAGGACTGGCTTACAAGCCTTAGTTCTGGTAATTCTGGGCACTTGTTTAGATTATCATTTTATTACCTCTTGACTTTGTCTAAATGCTGCCTATCCTTATCTTGGACTTTTTTGGCTTCATTGTCTTCTTCAGTCATTACCCATGGGCACCTCTGACCATGATAACTTTCCATTCTCCTGATTCTGATGTGCAGAGCTTAACCGAGCCTCTAGTTGTTGTTTCTATGGTAGTAGGTGTCCTACAGAACATCACTGAACCCTTATAAACTATGGCACCTCCTGATCCTGGCCACTGAATACTCTCATATAGTCACACAGTCGTTATATGCCACATTGTGGGTTTCATTGCCAGCCTTTTAAGGACCATGGACCTCAAAATTTCCAAATAAAACAACCAAAAAATGTAGGTCAGACAAATTATCATATTTTATAAACTATTCAACAGAAAATGTTCTTATTAATTTTTTGAGAAGGAGCAATTTTGGCCAAAGGAGCTGATCTGTATAACAGCTGGAATGAACATGAGGAAAGAGTGTGGTGTGACGCAGTAATAATTCCCTGACCTGTAAGTAGATACGTTTGGTGAATGATGAGAACCAGAGAGCGTATATAAAGTGAGAATATAAAGTATTAACACGGATAATCATTTTGTTATTAGTGTGATGACACTTTACCTGCAAGTGCCAACATTCTGTCTATGTACAACGTTTAGCCATCCCAGCAGCACATTCAGTTTGCAAAGGTAACCATAAAGGAAGAACTGAACTTGATGAGATGTCTGGCCAAAAGTAGACCTGTCTTTAGGGGGTTCAGTAGAGGCAAATGCTCTGGTCCCTATACATAATTTGGCTTCACAGAGCAGCTTTTATAGATAGGAGAGGTTGGTATATTGCAGGTATAATAAGACAATAGGATTACAATAGGGCAGAAGGCAATCAAGCAAGATGGAAACATAAGTATAGGAGACAGTAGGGCAAGATGGAGACAATGGACATGATGTTGACAATAGGACAAGATGGAGGCAATAATACAAAATGGAGACTGTAGGTCAAGATGAAGATAGTATGGCAAGTTGAAGACAGTAGGACAAGATGGACGCAGAGGAAAAAGATGGAGACAGTAGGACAAGATGGAGACAATTAATACAAGATGGAGACTGTAGGGCAAGATGAAGATAGTATGGCAAGTTGAAGACAGTAGGACAAGATGGACACAGTGGAAAAGATGGAGACAGTAGGACAAGATGGAGACTGTAAGGCAAGATGAAGACAGTATGGCAAGTTTGAGAAAGTAGGACAAGATGGAGACCGTAGGACAAGATGGAGACAGTGGACAACACAGAAACAATAATACAAACCAGAGATGAGACAGTAGGACAAGATGGAGACAATATGACAAGTTGGAGACAGGAGGACAAGATGAAGAGAGTAGGAAGATGAATGGAGACAGCAGAACAAATGTGAGACAGTAGGGCAAGATGAAATCAGTATGGCATGATGAAGACAGTAGTAGAGACTGGTGACAGTGGACAAGATGGTGACAATAGGACTAGATGGAGAGAGTAGTGCAAGATAGACACTGTAATTCAGGATCTAGACAGTATGTTATAATTCAGACAGCAGGACAATATGAAGACAGTAGGAGAGAATAGTAACACTGGACAAGATGGGGACAGTAGGGGGAGTAACAGAACAAAATGGTGACAGTAGGGGAGAAAGTAGGGCAAGATGTACGGTGACAGTAGAACAAGATGGAGACAGTAGGGCAAGCTAGAGACAGTAGGACAAGATGGAGACAGTAGGACAAGATGGGGACAGTAGGACAAGATGGAGACAGTAGAACAAGATGGAGACAGTAGGACAAGATGGAGACAGTAGGACAAGATGGAGACAGTAGAACAAGATGGAGACAGTAGGGCAAGCTAGAGACAGTAGGACATAATAAAGTAGTGCAAAGCAGTGACAGCAGGGCAAATTCGTAATCGTTTATATGAGTGTTGCCCAAACAGTACCCTATGTTGTTGAAGTACTACTCTCTACACTTTTTAGCTTGTCATTTGTCCTCCTAAGAGTTCACATTTCCCACCAATTCCAGCAATATCAGAACATAGTCAATCAAGAGGTTTTAGTTTTAAAATCACTGGTTTTAGACCCACACACACAGACCAAAATCAAACCTAAATAACCAAACTAGCCAATAACAGCGCCCTCTGTGGCCATCTATAGTTTACCGCAGAAAAGTCTGTAGACCACTATGGAACATGTGTTGCCAAATGTCTTTTTCCAAACAAAATCCAGCTGAAACCAGAATAAATTCTAAGGCTGAACATGGAATAGGGTGATGTCTCCATGCAGCGTGTATGTTATAGTATTAATGTATGGGAGACACAACAGAAACCATATGTTTCCTATAAGTTCCCCTATTGTTCCATGGCAACAAATACTCTTCCCCTTCCCCGAAATGTTTCAGCCATGTTGATATTATAATTCCGCAATTTATAAATATTTAGAGAAAGGCCACCTGTTGCAACTTCTACATTTTCTATATTATTTGATTTATTCCCCATCTCCTTCAGCCGATACTCACCCATCTCATCAAATACATATTTCTCTTTGATTTTTCTATGGAAAGTCTGGCTCCTCTCAAGGGGAAAGCTTTATTTCATGGATTATGTGTTCAAATATCTTAACTACATATATACATTAGAGGTGCAATTTACATTGTGGGCAAGTACAACAACAACAACAACAAACAACATTTGTAAAGCGCTTTTCTCCCGTAGGACCCAAAGCGCAAGTAACACAAACCTCCATGATATGACATTGGATGAGACAATGATTCAGGGGTGAGAGAGAGAAAAAAAACACAAGAAAGGAAAGAAGCACAATGAAATTAGGAATACATGACAAATAGATGGAGCAGGGCTTGTTTTGAATAAACATTGCATAGTATTTATAATGATTACCATCTGATTTTAAGACCAACAAGCTAGAGAACTTTAGTTTGGACTTCCCTTGTATTAAATGTCTCCTCTTGGTATTGTTGTCTAACTCCTAACCTGCTATGGAAAAAAGGGTGGCACAACCATGGGACGTCTCCTGTTTGGATGCTGAGTAAGAACAGCAATGGATCTTAAGTCTGTGATTGGATGCTTTCCTTGGCCAGTACCTCTATGACCATCATTGACTGTATAGGCACAAAGACACAGGCACTGAGAAAATATCCAAGCCATGCCATTGATGGAAGGGCACCACTAGGTGAGGAATAGTTCTTTGATGTTTGTATTGTCTGTTTTCAGTAAAGTCAATGCTTATGAGTTACCAGGTAAGGAAACACAAATGTACAGAGGTTTAGAATGGATGCTGACTAAGTAAGTGCAATTTTCAAGGTCAACTCATTGGTGCTTTACTTGATGCTTAAAATTCTGTACATAATTTTAACATTTGCGGGATGGTGAATTGATACATTCAAACCAGTTATCCAAAATTATTTTCCCAAGGCTGAGAACTGATCCATGACTGGTTACATTCAGTTTCAGAAGACTTGTGGTCCAGGTAATCCTCTTGGACCAGGCAAACCTGGAGGCCCTGGGAAACCAGTTTCTCCTTTGTCACCCCTTGGCCCATCTTCACCGGTAAAGCCATTCAATCCTTGGAGTCCAGGTTTTCCCTGAAGCCCTGGGGGTCCAATTGCACCTGGAGGTCCACCAGGCCCTGTAGGCCCAACATCACCTTTAGTTCCTTTTTGACCTCTAGGACCCGGTGGGCCCATACTGCCCTTTTCACCTTTAGTGCCAGATGCTCCCTTTATTCCAAATGGTCCTTTTTCTCCTTGGGGCCCAATATCACCAGCTATCCCTCTTTGTCCTTGTGGCCCTTGAGGTCCTAGTTCCCCTTGATCTCCTTTTGCTCCTCTGGGACCTAAGGGCCCTTTGGTTCCTGTGTCTCCTTTACTTCCTCTTGGCCCAGGAAGCCCAGGGGCACCTATGAAAATAAATAAAAACAAAATAATTGAATGAATGAACCTGTGTGTGTGACATAGGGTCTACCAAGTGAAATGGATATGACTGCATAATGGCAATGGTCTTTTTGGCTTCATTACTAGTAATTCCAGCTTGTACATGTGATAGAAGAGTAAAGCTCATTGGTTGGGCGATCCCAGTAAAAATGTTGCACTGCTTGTGCTACTCTGATGGGTGGCACAGGGGGCATAGTGCAGTTGTTTACTTGATTGTACTTTGTGGCCATCTTCAGTCCCTCTTTGGGTTGACACCTTTCGTCCACTCCATAACTGGGCAGATACAGTGCAGTGACATCATGGAAACAGGAACTGATGTCACAACAACTGGACATGATTTAGCCCTTCCTATACCCCAGGACTCTGGAATTTGAGACCACTGTTTCCTAACCCACATCCCACACAAATTTCCTGTTGCTGCAATGAATGTTCTGAGAAAAATTATATTTCACTCCTTGCTCTAAATAGACTGAAATTGTATTTTCTGTTGGAACAAACACAGTGAAGTTAATTGCATCACCCAAAGATCATTTCTTCCCAAACACATCTCAGCCTCTCGCCTCTAAATGAAAAAAACATGTTCATATTCATTTCCAGTCCTTGTTGTTTCTCTGTCTTCTAATGATGTCATGGTTTCAGGGAACATGTCCCACCAGTAGCTCCATCCCAAGGAGACTGAGATTTCCAGGGCTTGTGGATCATAGTGTCCACCCTGTGGGATTTATTAGCAATCCTCTCCATTGGACTTTGGTTACAAACAAACTGTGAAGCACATTATGTCTCTGGGCCAAGTGTTTCTCTAAGCCTCGTCCTTCCATCTATGACATCAGCGTTGGACCTTCTCACTACACATGCAGGGAGCATGTCCAGGGGGCATTTTATTTTTCTTTACAAAAGCATTCTTTGGTGGAACATCAGCCTGATTTCCACCCTGCTAAAGTGAATTGGGCTAAAAGTTTGGAGCTCTGTCTAAAACATTGGGATATAGAGACAATATATCATTTGATGGGAAACTACATTCTTATTTTGCACTTGCTGTAAACGTTCTAATGCTCTTATTGGCTACAGGCTGGTCTAACCCTGTTAAAGGAAAAGTAAATGTTTTTCTTTTTCTTTCTGTAAATTTGCTCTAAACAGCCCCCCAGATTAATGTACCTTAGTCCCTGCTGCAAGTCTGCTCTGGTTTCTGTGTTATCAGCAGCTTGTTTCCTCTTCTTCCTGGTGCAGAGTGAAGCCCTGCCCTTTAGTTTACTGAGCAGTCCATTTGCTGCTGTTCCACAATAGAGAGGAAGAGGGAGCCAGTGTTTCATTAGTAAGCTAGTTTCCCCAAGCAAAAGCTGCTACACTATGCAAATGATCTCCTGGACTAGTCCAAGATATAAGGTCAGCTCAGAAAGCTAAGGGGCTGGGCTTCACTCTGCACCAGGAAGAAGGGGAAACAAGCTGCTGATAACACAGAAACCAGAGCAGACTTGCAGCAGGGACTAAGGTACATTAATTTGAGGGGCTGTTTAGAGCAAATTTAGAGATAGAAAAAAAAAACGTTTACTTGTTCTTTAATGTTCTGGCTACAGATTGGTCTAGTCTACAACAGGGGTCCTCAACCTTTTTAACCTGTGAGCAACATTCAAATGTAAAAAAAGTTGTGGAGCAACACAAGCATGAAAAAGTGCTGTATGTGGACTGACAGCCTACAGGAAGGTCTATTTGGCTGTACACTTGCCTCCAAGCCAGGATTTTTGTGAAGCACCTGTTTGAGGCCACTGACAGCAAAGGGTTGGTGAGCAACATGTTGCTCATGAGCCATTGGTTGGGCATTACTGGTCTACAGGTTTGTCTAGTCCTGTGGATACTGCATTCATGTGATTGGACACAGATTGGTCTAGACCTGTAGCTGTTCTAATGTTCTGATTGGCTACAGGTTGGACTAACCTGGAGGCTATTCCATTCCAAGACTCAATGAACCCACAGTACAGCAACCACACAGCATGACAAACCTTACAGCAATGCATCAGTAGATTGATATCATGTTTCCCAATGGGGCAGTACCCATGGGAATTGATATCAAGGTTGAATGCATGTTATTCTGCTCAGTAGTAAACCCAAGAAAGAATGGCCCATTTGCCCGTATGTTCAGTAGCTCATCTAGACTTAGAGCAACTGGGCACTTATTAAGAGGAGGAGGGATGATTAATCTGAGTATAGTGGCTGGTTTCCCCTGCTCAGCAGAGCTGTCTGTGTTCTTTGTATCCGCTCCTGTACAAAAGTGCTGTCATAGGGAAAATCTGGGGTTTATGTGCTGAACCTGACCGCAACCTCTCAAAGGAATCCAACCCACTCCCAGCTTCAGCATTGCTCCTCTGCCCACTTGTTTTGCAGAGCCACTCAGCTGAGAACTCCAACCCACACTGTATGTGTTTTTGGGACCAGACAAATTGGCTAAAATTCCATGAAAAGGTAAAATCAGCAAAATGTGATAAAGCAAAATAAATGTGCAGTGCACTGAGTCAATAGGCACAGGGATCTGTTCTGCTTTACTGCAATCAATGTATGCCCTGTGTCTGCATATAGCAGAGCTGTATTCATGACTCTCAAGGGGCTTAACACCCACATGGGGCAACTGACACCTTGTGGCAGATTTTTTATTCACAATTACCCCACACCAAATCTTTTTCTGAGACTTCTCAAGTCCCTCCGTCATTGTTCCTGGTGATACATCACCAAGTTGGACATGGGGGTTCTCATGTGGACATGTGGGTTCTCTACCCATGGGGGGCAATGTATTGGGCAAATGGCCTCCTCACCTGCCCTTCTCTCCATTGCTGAGGGTTCTTCCTCTACATATGTGAAGCTGATATTGATGCACAAGTCCCAACACCCACACAACAACAAAAGGTTATTTGGGGGAAGGCTGAGAATACGATATTAAGGTCTGGACGGTCCCTCATATAAAAAAGGCTGTTTTGTCCAAGCCCTGACACCACCAGATAGGGTCAACCTTAACAGAATGTTCGTCTAAGGGCACTGAGGGCAATGTTTATTCCTTCAGGGATGTTACACACAGCCATGTGGAATGTAGCATGATGCGTGTGCAAATAGCATGTATTTAATTCCTGCCATGTGCTTCCGTTTAAGTACAGAAAGGGATCTTGGCTTTCATCCCAAAATCTTGTTACTGGGAAACTGAAGCCCCCTGCTAAAAGAATTTACTTGGCTTTTGAGAAAAGAAACCTGTTGCCCAGTAGTGTTTCTCACATGATTAAACTGACATCCCTGTTTATTGTTCAAATGACAAGGTCAACTGCTTGTGCCACCCCAGAAACTGTACAATGAAGCCTGACAGATGAGGACCCAGCCCAAACCCGCAATACAACCTTTGGATTTAAGGGTATTCTCTTACCCTCTTGTGATTGAGCCCTGCCCTAAAAGTATGGTCTCCAATACCATAGAGCTGAGGAGTACTCATAAACCCCTTAGACTTGTCTTGTATTTTAACGACTCTGCAACTAATAAACATTTATCATTAATACAATAGGTGATTTTTTTGTAAGTTCTCTATCTCTTGCTCCCTGCCGAATCCCACTCCCTATATATTTTTCTCTTGGTTCTGCCCAATTCATGTTCTTATTTTCTCCAGTCACGACCTTTGGCCTTTCTTACCTTCTTTGCTCTTGTTTTTTGGTCCAGTTTCCATAACCTTAACCCCATTTGCCATCTGATGACCTTGTTTGATCCTTGGTACCACCCTACCTCAGGCTTTCAGGTTTTTTTTATGTAAAATTAAACCTTATGTGCAAATACCATATAAATTGGAGCCATACAGAAGGAACGGATGGATCCCACATGAAAGCTCAATGACTGGAAAGCAGAGAGCAGATCTGTAGAACAGCTCACGTAACATGATGAAACATCTTATTCTACTGCTTCCCCAGACTTTTCTGTAGAGATGCTCAGCCAGGAGCATCTCCCCTATGTATTCCATGGCTGCTGCTACCAACTAACTGTTACCCATTTATGCCCACCTTACAGTTCAAGCATTTTGCCCAGTAAAAAGGTGCCACACTGGAGGTACATGATTGCTAAGGGGGATTCAGAGCTATGATGCTTCTGGTTGGGCAATGCATCTCTACAGAAAGGTGTGGGGAAGAAATAGAATTTAACTACAGTAGTTGAATAAATAGAGTTTTCATCATGTGACGTGAGCTGTCTTACAGATCTGCTCTCTGCTTTCCAGTCATTGAGCTTTCATGTGGGATCCATCCGTCCCTCTGCATGGTTTCAATTTATATGTTATTTGCACATGAGGTTTAATTTTACATGTATTTCAGGTCAGATGGTTTTCATTTCTTGAACAAAGTACTACTAATCCCACTTGAGATGTACGGTAATCCTTCCTGTATTCCTGCCCATGGGAGCCAGAGACAGAGCCTTTTTGGAGGCTGCCAACATGTGGGAATATTGTAGTATTTATTTAACTTTGAGTTGCAAGTAAATGTTATTTTCCTGCAAAATGTAATTTATGAAACAGGAGTGTGGCGACCCTGTGGCCCTTCTGCTTGTTATGGTGTTTTTGTAATATCTCACCAACCAGGGCCTCTGTCAGTCTCATGTCCAGCTCTTAAACATTCACTGTGATCCCTTGGGAAGACCAAGCTTTCTCCACCTTTGTGCCTGTTTCTTAAATTGCACATCCCCATGGAATATATTTGCATTTTATGTAGACTTTGTATGCTAAGAGTAGTCCTCTTACCTTGTACAATGGTGACCTTCTGCAGAATGTCTTCATGTTTAACATCCACCACTTTCATCTCCTCCATAATCATAGATAAGTTTCGCATGTCAAACTCTAACCGTGCGTTCATCAAGCTAAACCTCTCCCTCAGCAAATCAGTAGTGCCCTGCATGAGTGTCATCGACTTGTTTAAGTAATATAATTCCTCTGCGTGAGAGTTAAAGCCATGGGTACAAGACAGTCGAACGTCATCCAGGTACTTTAACATGCTGTGAACGTGGTTATCTGTAGCATTGATATTGTTAAATATGGTGCTGATTTCTGTTTCATGGGAAAACATTCGACCCTCCAGGCTTTCAAAACGTTCAGCCGTTCGGTTCTGGGTGTACTTGGCATGATACTGGAGGTCCTGCATGTTCTCGTCATGGTCATCCAAGATGGAAGTGATGTTGTCCAGCTGCAGCTGAAGCCCCATGACTTGAAGAACAAGATCGTGCATGACTTCTGTGTTGAGGCTGATGCGCTGCACTGTTGTGCCAATGCTGCTCTGGATGTTTCTGACCATGTCGATGGTTTTGACTGATGTTGCCTTGAATGCACCAAAAACCTTACTGTAGTTCTGCCAGTCAGATACAATCTTCTGCAAAGTAAGGGTCTCCTCGTCTGTCTTTCTCTGTATGACCTGAGCCCACTCTGAAGTTTGGCTCACAGTAAAGTTAATTTGTTGGACGGCAGAACTAATATCGTACCGTTCCTGGACCAGATTTTTGACAGAGGTATCCAGCTCTCCGGCTGAAGTCTGCCACCCTTTCACCTGGTCCAGGAACAGCCCCAGTGTTTGATTAATTTGTCTCAGGGTGAAATTGCTCCTCATGATTTGATTGTCCAGGTCACCATTAGCAGACAAGAGTATTTGGTGGCTTTGAGATGTCTGGTCCAAAACCAACTCTTGTTGCAGCAACATCTTCTGGATCCCCTCCAGTTCCATGCGGAGTTTACTGATTTCTTCCCCCAGCTGGCTGGCATCATGGCAGAAGGAACAATTGCCCACTGATTTAATGTCTGAAATCAGAATTCATTTATTAGTCAGACTTAGTCAAACATTGAAATGTGGGTGTTGACAGTGGTATAGTCCTGTGTACATTCTAATGCTTTGAGGGGCTGCAGGTTGGTTCTAGTCCTACTGATTTTAAAGTTGGTTGCACCTTGACATGACATGGCATATTGTGAACCTTTCATTCCTTTGTTAATAATAAAAAAAAAAAAAATTAGTCTCTGTGGTGGTTCAGTTTTCCTCATTCCATGAAGTCAGAGACACTCTCACACACTGTCATGGAAGCTTAAGGTTGTAATGTATGGTTACTCATTCACTAACTGGAGGGAGGAGCATTTTCACATTTTTAAGGTGGGTTCACTAGAGGACTAGGACTACACTTCCTTGATGGGATGGGATAGTGCTGAAGATCTTGGGGTAGGAGGTCACGGTAGTAGAATATCCCTATTAAGTCTGTGATGGCCAGCATCTATAGAAGCTTATTATAAAAGTGGGTGAAGGATTTCCATTGTCTCCCCTATGTACAGAATGGATTAGTTTATACCCAAATGACTCTTTTCCTCCAAAACATGCCCTTTAATCAGGGGCTGGTACCATTGGCACTTACCAAGATCTTGCAGATTTGCCTGAACCGACACCATCTTCTTCTCGTAGTAGGACTGGGATGTGGAAAAGTCATCATACAAAGTATCCACTCTTCTGAACACTGCGGGGCAAACACACAGATTGGCATCAGAACTTCACACATGAATATGATATTCATTGGCTCGGACTGATAGAAATGTTTGAAATATATCTTCCAGGAGTTCCCACAACACTGGTTCACTTTCAATCTATTGCCTGGAAGCATTTTTCATACAACGCTAATTACTCAGCGAGTGACTGTGCCCTAAGCAGTTAATAAATGAACTTGTTATTGGGTGGGCATGAGAATACAGACTTTATGGCACCGGTGCCAGGACACTCAGCACATTTGTTGTTCAGCCTATGGCACGTCTGGAAGACCCACTGGTTCATTGGAGGGTCAGAAACCCACAAAGTATTATGTTCCAGCTCGGATATCTCTGTTCTGCACCGCAAGTTCAGGCTCCTGAGTTACGTTGTTTCTAGTAATTACAGATAATTATAAAGAATATGTCTGTAGAGTCAGACCTGACTCACTAAACAAGCTCTACAATGATATCTACAATGTGTGGGGCCAACATGACAATATTCAATGTATCAAGGTTTTTTATCTGCCTGAATCTTTTCCTTTGGTTCGAAGTACCTTCAACTGATACATAGGTGGCCCTACCCAGTCCCCTTGGCCCTCGTACTGAACATTATCCATCCATTTGGCAATGTCAGTATATTGCTTGAGGGGTATTCATCTGTCTAAACATGGGCCAATAAAATGAATAAAGTAATATATTTATGCTGTTTCCTTATCCCGGTTACAGGGAAATACAAGCAGGTGGTCCTTTATGGCCACTTACCTAATGTTGCAAGAATCACAACAGCGATGACGAGAAGCACAACAAAAACATATAAAACTTTCACTGAAGTCTGCAGGGACAGATTCCTCTGACATCTGGAGCAATTCGTCCGCATTCGGCCTGACATTTTGGGAGAGGAAAGGAATTTTACTTGGTGTTATTGCTGCTCACGTGGTGCTGCCATTAAACCCAGAGAGAGAGATAAGAAGCACATGTTGTATCATGAGAAGGGGGGAATCATTTCCCAGAAATGAGGGGGCACTAAAGGAACCCTGCATCAGGCATTTGTGTATCCATGCAATAAATACATTGTACATTCCTACAGCCTCGCTGGGAAGAGAACTTTCTGCTTTAATCCAAATGCTGCCGCATGGACGGCCATAAGAAAGATTTCATCACTGTTAATCAATCCTGCCCATAGATTCTACATAGCAGTTAACATGCTCTTCTCCAAAAGTTAAAAGGCATCAAGACCTTTGTGCTTACACTTTCAGATCCTCATATACATCTGCTCTAGACTGAAGAAGTAGTACTTCTTCAGGTGGGTTACCTGCCTTCTGTTCCCCTGCTCAGATGAGCATTGTTTGCACTTGGAACCTTCTCAGTTTCACTAGGGCAGAGCAATGCGAGAGGAAGAGCTGTAAAACAGGAGCCAGACCCAAAAAAGTAATGGGTAAATTAGGCAGTTATGCCAACTAATACTTTTGAAAGCCACAACAAGCTAGAGGACCTTCTGGTGGGTAAGCACGCATATTCAAAACAAGTAAGGCTTGACTTGAAACAGTTAATATCACTCAGATTTGGGGATAATGATATATTTCAGTGGAATGTTCCATGTTTTACCCAGTGTGCAATCTTTTGTTTCAGCAGGAATCAAGGATGGACAATACTAGAGCTTCTTCTGCAATAGAATTTGTGCCAAACTATTTGTGGCACCAACATAAAAGGAAGATGTCAGGAAGATCCATTAGAGCCAGGGGCATTTTATTCTGCTGGAACCATCCAATGCCAGTTTGGAATGCCATGTTTCTAGTGCTCTTACCATTTTGTCTCTGGCTGAAAGATGACATCTCATCATCCTCTGGGAGAAGCTCCTCGTCTGAAAGACAAAAGAAATCTGCCCTTTTTTTATGGTATAGAGTCACAGAGTTACAGAGTTAAGTACAGCATAAATAGATGCAACAAGGGGCATTTAATGAAAATAAATATGTTGTGTGGTGGGGGTGCTGTGTGCCTACTAGTGGAACAGTCCTCTACTTAATGGTGAGCCATACAATAAAACTGTCCTTGCGAATCTTGTTTAGTACAAAGGTATTTATATCAACTGATCCTAAGGCTGGGTATGTTCTGCTATAGGCTCCCGGGGGGGGGGGGGGGGGGGGGGGGCACTGTTTTGGAGTTTAGGGGATTAGGTGTGAGGAGCCAGTCTCATTAAAATACAGTTTGTTAATTTTCCATGTTCATTGTATAGGAAGCAAGAAATGACCGTGCGTATATGGATAATATAAAAGGGAAATGCTCTCCAGCATTCTGGCAATTCTATGACAAGCTCTGGAGCTTGAGTAATAAACACCCACAGGGCTCATAAATCATGTGTGTGTTCCAGGCCAACGCTTAATTGTAATGCCTGAATGCCAGCACTCGGGGAGTATTGCCCTTTCATCCAACATGCTCCATGGTTTTTATGTTTCCCAATGAAACAACAGTGTGTCATTCCAGCTCATGGAAGATGTATTCTCCTGGAAGCATTTTCTGGCTTGTTGTAGCCCCAACACATTAAATACCTATTACTTCTAGGCTTGTTACAAAGCATTTCCACCCCCCCCTTACATTTACCACAGTTTGCATCTCCCAAAACAGACAGGGAGAGGCCAGAAAGGAACTCGCTGGGTGGCTGGCTCATGAAACAAACCACTGAATGATGTCAGTAGAGCCTAAAACTGGAGTTGGCCCAGATCTTTATGAAGCTCATGACTGGAAAAGTGACAATTCACTTTGGGTTATGGAACCTGCTCAATAGTTTTAGCTTCCTTAGACAGCAAAGGTCCAATGGAAGGGAATTTATCCCAACAAGATCTTTAAAAGATGGATGAGATCTTGAAGATTCACCAGAAGAAATTGAGGTAACACCTAGTTACAGTTTGGGCGCTTCCAAATGTATTAAAGATGCATTCAGATACTCACTGTGTTGCTGGAGAGTCTACATGCAACTATAATACATTTGGGAGAACCTCAACTGCCATTTTTGGTGATGGTCTCCATTTCTTCATTGGTTGCTATATGTGTTGAAGAAGGAAGAGGTTTCAGAAGAAGGATGGGATGCTAAGTACCCATGTTACACCATCTCTGTTCAACACAGCAGATATAACTCATATAGACTTGGTGAATACACGGAGACCCATTCACATGCCAAACTAGTTGGTCTTTTCACTGCAGGAATCTCAATGTACCCAGAGTTGACCTGGTAAGTGTCAGCCCTTTGCACTATTCCTGGTAATTGACTTACAACCGCTGCACCTCAGTCAAAATCTTTCAGACAGACTTTTAGGTGGGACATTTGGTGATAGCCACTAGCAACTCAAGCAAAATAACTTTTCCCTATTGGCTTAGGAAGAGTTTATCTATTTTAAGGACATTGAAGTTGTGAGATTCTCTACCAAGAGAGAGAGGTACAGGTATGGGACCTATTATCAAGAATCCTCGGGACCTGGGGCTTTCTGGATAATGGGTCTTTCCATAATTTGGATCTTCATGCCTTAAGACTACTAGAAATTCATGTAAACATTGAATAAACCAAATAGGCTGGTTTTGCTTCCAATAAGGATTTATTATATCTTAGTTGTGATCAAGTACAGGTATGGGACCTGTTATCCAGATATTCTGGATATGGGATCTTTCCGTAATTTGGATATTCATGCCTTATGTCTACTAGAAAATCATATAAACATGAAATAAAGCCAATAGGCTGGTTTTGCCTCCAATAAGGATTAAGTATATCTTAGTTGGGATCAAGTACAAGCTACTGTTTTATTATTATAGTGAAAAAGGTCATTTTAAAAAATTTGGATTATAATATAATTCTAATGGAGTCTATGGGAGACAGCCTTTCCGTAATTCTGAACTTTCTGGATAATGGGTTTCCGGATAGCTGATCCCATACCTGTAATAAGTAATCAATTGCTGGTCTCCAAAAATGGCTTGAATACTTTGTTAGCAATAAATGGCAAAAATTTTTATGTTGTGTCAATCAATGTAAATGCTATTTATGGATCAAATTGCCATTTTTTTGTTGCTGTAGGTCTGGTTCACTCTTGACCAGCACTCTATCTGGGTTAGATTTCAGGTATCACTTCTCCTTCCAGCTGAAGGTGCTGAGGAGAGATCAATATGAGACTCATCAGTTTAAAGGGAGTAATAGAAGGTGTGGAAGTTGAATAGGTGGTCAAGGAGAGAACCTGGAGATACCACAACAGAAATGGCCTATAGGGAAAATTGAATGTTTGTTGGAGACACTAAACTTGGAAAGGTGACAAGAAACCAGGGCAGGATGATGTCTCTGAGACCAAGACAATGTGGAGACCATGGATGAGGTGCAGATAGAAATGTTAATAAGTTCTTGATCTTGGCTGTGAGCAGGTTACTTAGTTGTAGAAGATCATTTTCTGGGGCGGGCTGAGGTGGAAGCTGAATTACACAGTATATGTAGGTGTGACCAGCTTTGGCACTATATGGATAACATGAAGCGGGGGCTTGAGTATAGTATATTTATAGTTAAAGGGCAAGGAAAGGCAAATAAATAAAATCCCATTTTTACTTTCTTTAATGAAATAGAAATCTATCTCCAATATACTTTAATTAAACAATCCGTACCGTTTTTATAAGAAACTTGACTGTATGCAGTGAAATTCTCCCTTCATTTAGTGCTGTGGATAGGAATTGTCAGACGGTCCCTAACTTCTGGCGGGGAAACAATCATATTTATGAACAGCAGGGGGAGCCCCTGCCTTACTTGCCAGCCATGCAGAACTCAAACAGCTTTGTTTTTTGATCATTTATGATGATCCCTAAGCAGAACAGATCACACTGAGCATGTGCACAGTCTTGGTCTTGCAAAGATGTATAATAAAGTTAGAAGATGACAGCCCCCTGTGGCCAACTTTGAAAGCATAAATCATTTGTTTGATTAGGCTTGTGGTGCAGTAAGTTTATGTTTAGTATACAAAATACACCATTTCTACCCTTATTCTATTTTACACTTTCCTTGCCCTTTAAAGTCACAAGCTATATATTTTATACTAAATATTTTAGGAAAATTAGACATATCTTGACCAGTTCTACTGATGCCCTGATTGGTTGCTGCTGATATTCAGCCCCAACATAAGAGGTCCCAGGAGAGCACCCAGAATGCCAGGTCCTAGCTGACACTCGGGGACTGGTTGTCGTCTAAGAGGCTTTTGCTTGGAGGCCCTCAAGCTTGCAGGACTTTGCAGAGAATGAAGGACACAGAGGAAAGGTTATTTGGAGCTGAAAAAAACATGTTATTTTATAATGAAACAGAGAATATTTTCCAAGTGAAAAGAGTTTGCAGAGAAATAAACACGGGCCTCTCCCATCTCGGCACCCAGCGAGGCCTCCTCTGTAGGAACAGCCCCCTGTTTGTTCTCGGCTCCTCGGGAATTTAATGAAGTGACTTTTTCCTTTGGTCAGAAACTCTGTTTTCCCTGGACATCAACGCGCGGAGCCTCAAGCCTTTCATGCTCAGGGCAAACAGGAACATCCAACAAACAGGAACATTGCTGAGTTTTCCAGTCGCACATTCTGCACTTGCAGTGATTATAATTCCAAAGGAGCGGATTGTTCCTCAGATTATTTAACACTGGGACCAGTGCCCGAGACAAAGGTGCGTTGTGTTACCCAGCAAGGGCGGCTCATTGTCTGGGTCAGACAGAACTTCAGTCTGGGACCCCCCAGGCCACACAATTCCTTGTTCCCCCAAAACAACAGCAATAGCAAATATTTCTTTCCTGTAACCCATTGGAGTCTCCCTATAACAATGGTCCTAGAACTGGGAGTAGCACGGCGAGACCAGGAGAGTGTCTGGGCCAAGGCATAACTTATTTTCAGAATCTTGCGTGTTCTTTTCATTGGCTGGAATCTCACCGGGCCACAAATCAGCTGGTTTAGACTTTTGGGTAGAAAACAAACGTTTCCCATTGAGCAGTAATTGACGTGCAGAGGGGTAAAATCAACTTCTTTTTCCAACTTTATTTTTTTTTTTTTATTAGGGGTCTCCTAGGGAAGACCCACCCCAAGTAGGACCCCGAGTCTAACGAGATGTTTGTTGAAAATGTAAATGTAATGGAACAGGGGTTATTTATAGCACCTGGGTAGCAACCCCTGGCAACCAATCAGACGTTTGTTTCATTGTTCTAACTACAGCTAGTTAATAAAGCTCATCACTGATTGGTTGCTATGGGTTACTGGCCAGGTGCAAGTCTTTGTACGTTGTAATTATGGTTGCAACGAACCCCCAAATTCTTCGAGAAAGATTCGGCCAAAAACCGAACCGAATCCAATCCCTCATTTGCATATGCAAATTAGGGGCGGGAAGGGGACATTTTTTTACTTCTTTGTATTGTGACAAAAAGTCATGCAATTTCCCTCCCCATCCCTAATTTGCATATGCAAATTAGGGTTCGGATTCAGTTCAGCTGGGCAGAAGGATTCGGCCAAATCCAAATCCTGCTGAAAAAGGCCGAATCCTGCCCGAATCCCGAGACGAATCCTGGATTCGTTGCACCCTTAATTGTAATTGAGCCTCACATAAACAAACCCCTGCCCTAAAGCAAGACTCAAGTGCTGCGTCCCACATGTGCAGTATGTGTATAATTTGTGAAAGTCCAGGAGATGAATATTCTCCCAATCACAGGGGAGTAACGTGAGCAGAGCAGCTTGTATAGAAGCAACACAACTGCTGTAATCAAGGGGAAGTCAGGCCACATGGATCACATTATTTCAGACCTTGAAACAAGTTCATTTAAAGGGGAAATAAGACTAGAATTTGGACAGAAACAGAAAAATTCACAAAAACAATCTGTTTTAATATGTTATTTGGACATGTCACGGCTGTGGACACAATTATATAGTTATTTCAGCTGCAAAGACTCAAATTTAGCAGATACAGCCCTATTCTCAAACTTTCCATGTTTTTGTCTTCAGATGTAAAAAAAACACCTCCTAAATTCTTAAAGGCAATGGGGCCAGTCCCTGGATCAACTTTGTACTTAGAGTTCAGTTCAGTAACCTTGCTTATAAAAGGCATCCAGCCCTTCCTTGTATTGATCTACTGTATCTGCCATTCCATTCTATATTTAATTACTGCCCCCCTTCTATATGTAACCAATCCCAACTTGCCTTTCCCTATAACTGATCCCTTCCATTCCCTTTATCAGCTTAGTTGCTCTTCTCTGTACTTTCTCTATTTCATTACTGCCCCTTATATATTTTATATATTTGTATATAGTGATCATATCCCCTTATATATTTATATATAGTGATCATATCACCTTATATATTTATATATAGTGATCATATCCCCCTCATATATTTATATATAGTGATCATATCCCCCTCATATATTTCTATACAGTGATCATATCCCCCTCATATATTTATATATAGTGATCATATCCCCCTTATATATTTATATATAGTGATCATATCCCCCTCATATATTTCTATACAGTGATCATATCCCCCTTATATATTTATATATAGTGATCATATCCCCTTTTTATATATAGTGATCATATCCCCCTTATATATTTATATATATAGTGATCATATCCCCTTATATATTTATATATAGTGATCATATCCCCCTTATATATTTATATATAGTTATCACATCCCTTTATATATAGTGATCATATCCCCCTTATATATTTATATATAGTGATCATATCCCCTTATATATTTATATATAGTGATCATATCCCCTTATATATTTATATATAGTGATCATATCCCCTTATATATTTATATATAGTGATCATATCCCCCTTATATATTTATATATAGTGATCATATCCCCTTATATATTTATATATAGTGATCATATCCCCCTTATATATTTATATATAGTGATCATATCCCCTTATATATTTATATATAGTTATCACATCCCCCTTAAGTGCCTTTTCTCCAGTGTAACCAATCCAAACTTGGCCAAACTTTCCCCATAAATGAGCCTTTCCCTTTATTAACTCCCATTGTTACTCAGATATTACAGACTCAAGAGCAATGTAAGATATGGATGAGCCTGCTATTGGATTCTACATCTGAAATAAGGTTTGGGGGCTTACAGTCAGTAGGAGGGTGTAGCGCTTCTAATCCCTTTCATGAAGTGCAACACCCCATTTGCTGCAAAAACAGGTGCCTGTTGAGTAGGTTGAATGGAACACTTGAAGGATAACGTTTCTATCACTAGATGATCATGTTGCTGGGAATATTTCTGTATTGTGTCACCGCTGCTAACCCTCCATACTACACATTTATAATATAGACTAGAGGGGAAACTTCAATTGGTCTAACATGCAGAGAGCAAGTGATAATGACCTACCTTTCATGGTTGACTTGAGTTGAGGTTGGAGACAACTGAAGTTCCAAGCTGATGTAGAACAAGCACTTAGAACATTGATGTTAAACTCCTGGAGTCTTGGTGTTGTGGGCGAGAGGGAATTCCTTACATTCTCTGGATGTGATTTTGTTTCTTTAGTTTGGGCAGGTGAGTGCAGCGGGTGAGAGAGCTAGTGATTGAGTGTTGGGGTGTCTACATTGACTTGTCCATCAGAATAAGACATCTCCTCCTCATGGGCACCTCCAGGCTCTTAGTTAAGTGTTTGGCTTCAGATGATACAATTGCATCCCCTAATTATAAAGGGTTTTGATCCAAGAAGTAGAAGTAGAAGAAGTTCCCTGGTTCTGTTGGACCGCAGAATTCTACACACTTCTACATGATAGAGGAATGTGCCTGCTGAAGCCGTTCCGGCTGCTCTATAGGCTTTGGACATGTTCCACTGCAGCTAAAGGAGAAATATGACACAGTTTAGTGTGCGCTTGTGAGAGGAACCTCCCTCCCATCCAGTCAACATTAATAGCAAACAAATGTCAGAGCCCGGAGTCAATTGAGCGTTTGGGATTTTACTGCAGAGAGGGAGGTGTAACAGTCGGATGTGAGTTCAGGAAAGAGGAATATTTATTGCAGAAGAGGAGTCAATAAATGCCCAACTTCATCAATTAATTTTGTAGAGGCTTTCAACCCAATGCTAGCCAACTGCTAGCTGTGTTGCCAGGCTAGATCTCTAGAGGTTCAGCAAGGCATTCTGGGAATTGTGGTCCAGCAACAGGGCAGGAGATGTAAAACAGCGAATCACCTGATGCTTTTCTGAACATTAAAAGTGCAAGGAAGTATCAAGTTCTCAGAATATTTATGTTAGTTGTCCTCTAGCTGTAATCTACCGAGAGAGTGCAATAACATGCAAAATAATCCAGACACCTGCACAAATCTCATTGGTGGGGAACATGGGGGTTTTCTCCTAGCATCAACTTGAGATTGGTGGAGAGGTGTAAAAGCCATTGCCATTGGGTAATGCATTCACTTGGCACACGTGTGGGTTTGGCAGATACCAGGAGAATTCAACCTGCCTGAATGTCTGTGGTCAGTTGGTGGTTTTTCATGGTATGAACTTGGGTCCCTTATTCCACTGAAAGCAAATCTTATGGCAACAGGGTGCAATGACATTCCTGACAATTCCATGCTCGTACTTTGTGGAAAAGCTTGGGGAAGGCCCTTTCCTGCTCCAGCACCATAAACCCCCATACACAATGCCATAGAATGGGTTTGCTGAATTGATAGTGGTGGATCATATGGAAAATATAGATCTTTTGTGGTCTTTTCAATCATAGATTACATTTATCCAGTTGTAGAACCCCCCAATAATTTATTGTACACACACACACACACACACACACGCACACATACAGTACACATATATATATATATAACAACATTGGCATACTGGTATTCCTGCTATACAGTAGATCCAAGACTCGTTAATATAGATTTGTTCAGCGTTCACTCCACATGTAACCATAACTGTCCCTCCAGCTGAGGAATATATAGGAGAAGACGTTTAATAACATATTTCCCTTATTGGATATAAGGGTGGGCCCCTAATTTTCAGCTTTAGATCCTTCTGGATGACAGACCAACAGTTTAGAAACCACTTCAAACAATAAGAATAGTTCATAAAATGTCTGGAAGATATGTGATGGGACTACTAGAAATATTAATTGCACCCTGACTAGTAAGAATCCTCATTAAGTATGTAGTATTAGTCCACAGGAAGGTGTTTTTGGTCCAGTAATAAGTATATAGATGGTCTGAGTAGCTTGGCGAGTGCTTGGGGTTGTTGTATGTTACCCTGTTTAGTCTCTGTTTGATGGAGACCTCAGGACAAGATGGAAACAATAGGACAAGATGGAGACATTAGGACAAAATTAAGACAGTAGGGCAAGATGGAGACAGTAGGACAAGATGGAGACAGTAG
>CM044439.1:171644589-171655371 GCA_024363595.1 Xenopus borealis | reverse complement strand
CTCTGTACAGACTATGAGCAAACTTAGGGACTGTTCCTGCTGAATTGTGCTTAGTACAACCCATCATGTTTACCTGAGTAAAGCTCGGTGTTCCTGCTGAACATGTCCAGACACACAGGTGGGATTGGGTCAGGAATAGAAGAAATTTGAGGATCTCTCTGGTTTATTTCTAGGACCAAGGTCCAAACTACCCAGAACACAATGTACAAGTTTCATTTCCTCCTTGTGGGGGTCCTTGTCGGTCTCAGCGCTGCAGATCTACCACCTGAAAACCTGAACCGTAAGTGTGACTTTGCACCAGTGAAACAAGCGCTACATAATGTCATTAGTCTGAAAAGCAGTGATTCTGAATAGAATGAAATATCTGTGTTTTTTTGGGCCAGCCTGAGAAATGAATGCAGTGTGGCAGCTCCTACCCATGTGTATAAATACATATATGTTCTCTGTGCACAATAAAATACTCTCATATAATCCAGGGAATAGAAACCCTCAGCAGGAGACAGAATGCAGAATATTTGCCCTTTATATACAGGGAGTGACTCAGTATCTTTTATAGTTGCACAGGGAACCTGACTCCCAGCAGGACAATTTGTAATAGTCAGTAGCTAAACATCAGTTCCAGTAAATGATCTATATTTGGGGTATATTTGCTGTTACCTGATACACTGCGCAAGAGCTTGAAGGTCACCCCTCTGCCCTCACCAGAGATTTCCATAGAGGGGAGTCGCTATATCACAGAACAGGTGGAGAATGCGGTAAACGGAGTGAAAAAGATGAAATCGATCATGGACCAAACCGGGAAGGAACATCAGGAAATCATGCGCAATCTGGAGGAGACCAAAAAGAACAAAGAGGTGATGAACATGCTTAGAATGGTCTAATTCATAGAATTATCCAAACCCTAGAATGATCCAAACTGTATAATCATCTAATCCATAGAATCATCCAAACCGTGGAATCATCTAATACATAGAATCATCCAATTCATACAGTCATCCAAACCATGTTAGGTGATGAACATGCTTAGAACTAACCAATCCATATATTTATCCAAACCCTAGAACCATCCAAACTGTAGAATCGTCTAATTCATAAAATAATCCAGTCCATAGAATTATCCAAACCGTAAAATCATCTAATCCATAGAATCATCCAAACCGTAGTATAAAATAATCCATAGAATCATCCAAACAGTAGTATAAAATAATCCATAGAATCATCCAAACTGTAGTATAAAATAATCCATAGAATCATCCAAACTGTAGAATCATCCAAACTGTAGAATCATCCAAACTGTAGAATCGTCTAATTCATAAAATCATCCAAACCGCAGAATTAAATAATCCATTGAATCATCCAAACCGTAAAATCATCTAATCCATAGAATCATCCAAACCACAGAATCAAAGAATCCATTGAATCATCCAAACAGTAGAATCATCCAATCCATAGAATCATCCAAACCGCAGAATTAAATAATCCATTGAATCATCCAATCCATAGAATCATCCAAACCGTAGTATAAAATAATCCATTGAATCATCCAAACAGTAGTATAAAATAATCCATAGAATAATCCAATCCATAGAATCATCCAAACCTCAGAATCAAATAATCCATAGAATCATCCAAACAGTAGAATAATCCAATCCATAGAATCATCCAAACCGTAGTATAAAATAATCCATAGAATAATCCAAACAGTAGAATAATCCAATCCATATAATCATCCAAACCGCAGAATCAAATAATCCATAGAATCATCCAAACTGTAGAATCAAATAATCCATAGAATCATCCAAACAGTAGAATAATCCAATCCATAGAATCATCCAAACCATAGAATTAAATAATCCATATAATCATCCAAACCGCAGTATAAAATAATCCATAGAATCATCCAAACCATAGAATTAAATAATCCATATAATCATCCAAACCGCAGTATAAAATAATCCATAGAATAATCCAAACAGTAGAATAATCCAATCCATAGAATCATCCAAACCGTAGAATCAAATAATCCATAGAATCATCCAAACAGTAGAATCATCCAAACCATAGAATTAAATAATCCATATAATCAGACAAACCGTAGAATCAACTAATTCATAGGATCATCCAACCCATAGAATCATCCAATCCATAAAATCATTCAATCCCTATAATGATCCAATCACTAGCATCATCCAAATCATATAATCATCCAGTCTCCAGCATCATCCAAACCGTAGAATCATCTAATACCTAGACTCATCCAATCCTTAGAATAATGTAATCTCATTACATCCAATCAGTTGACTTGTTCAATCCATTGAATTATCTAATCCCTAGAATTATCCCATTCAGGTAATTATCTAATTCCTAGAATAATCTAATTGATAGAATTATCAGTCCATAGAACTACCCAGGTCCTAGAAGTACTGAGTGACAAAGAGAACATTTGCCATTTTGGGACAGATTGTGACTGAATGACCCCAACCCAAGATATTGCAACATACAGAGCAATACATTTCCACTGATCCATACGTTTTACATCTCTTCACCTTAAAACACATCCAACCTTAAATCTTTCTTAAATCTAATATGTCCACCAATACAATCACTTCCTGGTGATAACTCCACAACATCACAGTTATTATCAAGGCCTAGAATGCACACTTTGTAGTTAAACTTCCAGACTAAAGTCCATTGGATTTTGTTGGTTCCTCTAGGAAGCCCTAAAGAGAGCCTTAGACAGTGAGCAGGAGCTTGAGGAGAAGAAGGAAGCATGCAATGAGACCATGTTGGCTCTCTGGGAGGAGTGCAAACCCTGCCTGAAACAGACCTGCGTGAGGTTCTACTCCAAAACCTGCAGGAGCGGCTCTGGCCTTGTAGGGCGTCAGGTAAGCCTTCACCTGTCTGTCAGTGGGGAAACAAACAGTTTTGGTATTGGGTGGTGGTGCACTAGGACACCCTCAGCAGAGAGTTCCCTATAAGTCCCTTCCTTTATCAAATAACTCTTCTTTATTCTCTATTGTTTCTTTCCTAATATTCTCCTGGTCTGTCATGAACAGAGCCACCATAAGGAGTCTTCAGGGTCCTCAAAGCAATATTTAGAATGTTCCATTGAGTAATGGGGTGCTCTAATGTTCAGCTAGTAGGGAGGACATATGGCATAAGTTAGGTTTATGATGGGGTCCAGTGTTACTGGACTTGAACATACTGATCTAGGATTGGTTAGAACACACTGCACTGTGATGAGGCCAGATATGATACTTCTGTAGTGGCTTCCAGTAAAGCTATAGTCATTGTGTTGGGAGGTACAGTAATTTAGGCCAGCTGTGTGGAGAAGACAACTTACTAAAGTCTAAACCACCAGCATATCTCCTGGGGTCCTGGTATTAGACTAGGGATACTCTAGAAGTTTTAAAATAAGCTGGGAGACCACAGATCTTGCTAAAGACCTCTCTGGCCTATAATTGACCTCCCGGACAAGCCAACAATTTCATGTTTCCTGTTGCAGTTTGAAGAATTCCTGAACCGATCTTCTCCATTCTCCATTTTCATTAATGGAGAGAAGATTGACACGCTGAAAAAGGAGGGGGAGCAGCAGCACATGACCTTAGATGACCTTGAGGGTGGATACAGCCTGGTGGAAGATAGTGTTGATGAGCTCTTCAAGGAGAGCATCAAAGCCTTTGGGCAAATGAAGCCGTTCTTCAGTAATTCCTTCCATAACGGATTCTTTGAGTCTCAGTGGAACCCATTTCCTTTCCAGCGAGTCGGGTTCCCCTTTTCTGAGTCTCGCCAGGCAAGATCTCCCACATTCAACCCCTATTTCTCTGGGAACTTTGAGTCGCTAATCGAAGCAGCACAAAAAATGATGGAAAGAAGTCACCACTTTGTCCCAAGGTTGGATGGACTGGGCTCCATAAGGGGTGAGTTCTTCAGCATTTTAATCTGGGCCCCATCCCTACTATCATAATCATTCCAAAACCAACACAATATCCTAGTTTGTATCATTGTGTTTCCAACTTTCCCAAGTCAAACAAAGCATACATCTGCCAGGTTCAACCAAAACTTATATCTGATGTGATTGTGATTTTCCTTAGCAAACAACACCAATTAGTCACTCATTTCCCTTATATTGGTAGGGAATCCCATAATCTGCACTTTTTACAGTAAAGAACCCCTTTCTATGCTGATGGTGAAATTTCCTTTCCTCTCTCACCAATCAATCATTCATTTCCTTTTTCGTGGTAGGGAATTCCATAACCTGGCAATAATATCTAATGCATGTGTATCTAGTGCATTAAAGAGGAGGAAGGTCACTGTACCACAGAGCATACAATCTATGCAGTGATTCCCCTTTAGCTATAGATTATTATGAGCATTTTATTTCCTATTTAGGAAATGGCAACGATTCGGATGATAAGTTGGTCTGTAAGGAACTACGTCGCAATTCAGCCGGCTGCTTAAAGATGCAGGAAAAGTGTGAGAAGTGTAAGGAGATTTTAGCAGTAGGTAAGAGGGTCATGAGTGATAAATATGTTTCAGGTCCCACTGCCCTTTCATTTATATTCCTATAGGAAACATACCTGGTGCCTGGTATAAACTCTTTAGGGGAAGGTGGTGCAACTTTGCCTTGAGAACATCATAGGGAATGTTATTGCACCTACTCCATGGACCACACATCTACTGCAACACCACATTGTCCACTGTTTCACCTATATCATGGGAACTCTGAGGTCCATAAATATCTCTCAGGGCCCACAGCTGGGCCCAAAAACACGTTTCTGTACTTAAATAAATCTATTAAATGGACAAGTTTTATCTTTAGAAGTTATTATTTTCCTTTTGATCATGAAGGCCTTATTATGTTGTTAGATTGTTCTGGCAAGGATCCCATGCAAGAGCACCTGCAGGAGGTGTTTCAAGACTCCTTGCGCCTTGCTGAGAAGTTCACCAGGCAATACGATGACTTACTGGAGCAATTCCGGGAGAAGATGCTCAACACCACTGGTATATTGGAGCAGCTGAACAAACAATTTGGGTGGCTTTCTAAGTTCGCCAACATGACCCAGAGCGGAAAGAATGGGATCTTCCAAGTTTCCACTGTAAGTGGCACATGGTACTATTCCTTGACTGGTCGAAACTCTTCTAAGCTATCTATCTAATAAGCTACTATCTTTAGTTGTTTAAGAGACATTAGAAGTTTTATGCCACTGAATCGCGTTGACAGGTTTAAAGTTCTCTCTCAGGTCCACTGAGCTAGAAGTCCTAGTATTAGTTGGGGTTTAAAGCTTTCTTTGTGCCCTATTTTCTATTTCTCAGGTCCTGTTATGAATCTGATATGGATCCAGTGTGCTCACTGGCAGAACACTTCTCCTGATGTAAGTTAGTGAGTGCACCTCCATTTAGAATTATTATGTTGGGAAAGTTGAGGCATCTTTGGATACCTTTGGAAAGCCTACAAGGTTCTGCCCAAATGTAGCCTGCTGGTCCTTTCCTCTCATTCCTCATGTCTCTGCCTTCATTAGATCTATTCTAAAGAGGGGGAGTCTCCTTCCGACACCAAAGTGACTGTCAACGTCTTTGACTCCGACCCAATTACCTTCACATTGCCTGGATACATTTCCATGGATGACCCAATGTTTGGGGAGCTCGTGGCTGAGGAAGCCCTCAAGAAGTTCAAAACGGAGGTTGTGTAAGTCTTGGTCAATACTTATCCGTAAGCCTAAGACAGGGGCAGCAATTAGAGGAAGTGAAGGGCTAATGTTCTCTCAAACATCTCCGGTTAAGCAGTAAGGGCACAGATACACCAGTTAAACCACTGATGACAATAATAGTTAATGGGACAGACTGTACTTCTGTTTACTCTCATTCATACCCTGGCTTTATATGGAAAGGAAACTTAATATTGACCCCCTTCTCCTTGCAGTGAGGCTGCCTGAGCTGACTCCAGTGGGATTTGCTTCGGCACAAACTTCTTTCTGCCACTTCCTTAGAACAGGACTGCAACCCATATGGCAACATTCCCAAGCAATAGACAAAATGTATCGATGCCTCTGCTACCTCCTGAAGCCAGAACCTGATACTCTCCATGTTTTGTTACTTTACTACTGTTACTGCATTGTGCTGCTTTTTATTTTTGTAGGATCCAGACAAATAAATACCTGTAATATTGTGTATAGAGAGGTGGGGCCTTTGCTGTGCTCAAACTTCCTGTAACGAGAGAGGAGAAGGTTCCAGGATGAAGGTGGGGGAGATGTTGAGAGGAAGAGTTTGTACATTGACTTCCATAGACTAATCCATATTTTCTTCTTGATTGGCCACCTGGCAAGTCCTGACATCACATGCCACAATTCCTGATAGGCTACTCAGACTGTTAAGTCCCACCCACATGGGTCACCCAAACTATCGAATGCCCAAATTTCAAGTTGGTCACATGGTGCATTCATTTCAGCCTCCCAATGTCCATGATCTAAATGTTGTCATGTGCTTTAGTTTGGGGGATCAATGGTTGGTCAAGGTGGGGCACATCAAGCAACTAATCCCGTTGAGCCCTTTAGGTCAGAAATGCAGGTCAATGATGCAATGCAGCAAGGCTGTAACTGCTGGCTCATCAAGAGCAATAAATACATTAAAGCCCTTTCAGTGGGGTAACTACCAGGGGTGCAGGGGGTGCAATTGCACCAAGTTCCCCACCCCCTTGGGGCCCATCAGAGCCACGATAATGGTTATGGCAGCACACATGCTATCAACAATCCAGCATTAGATTTATAGAGGTAAGGGGCCGACAGGGGGCCCCAGGTGCCCATCTTGTATAGGGGCCCACCAGGGAGTAGTTACGCCACTGAGCCCTTTTCATCATGGGAGAGATAGAGAGGAGACACAAACACACTGGGCTGACAGTAACAAAGAGGAAGAGTAGAGTTTCCACCAGACAAGAGGGACAATGAATATGCAATTAAGCCTTTAGTCCTTAGAAAGGGCAAATGGGACCCGGCTGTATTACATTTCCACAGCTCAGCCAAGTAAGTGCCGGGCAAAGAAACCCAAAACCGTGTTTTTATTGGTCTTTCTCACATAGAGCCGAGGGGCACAAGAGCATCTGATAATCCAGAGAGGGTAAAATGGGGACGGTTATTTGTTAAAACGAGAACAAAAACAAGGGGGATTTAATGACAGGCTCATGTCAATTAATATTATACAATTAAATAATGAGGCCTGTAGAATATGTTTCATTTTTGAACCAGACACAATGTTTTCCTAAGCTGGTTGGTCTTCCGTACTGACCATTACTCACTTTCCTGAAGGCTTCATCTTCATCAGAGCTGCATGAAGGCAACAGTAGGTTAGGTTCTCCTTTAAATGTCATTGCAGCAGATCTATAACAATCCTAATGGGTATAAAGTGCTGACAACGGGGATAGTAGTTGCATCTTCACTCCCATGTGCTTCCCAATACTGGTTCCCTCAAGGACACAAATTTACTACAGCCTCAATAATTGGTGGGGTCCCTATCAGCCCCTGCTTCACCCAAGTCTCAATCAAGATCCCCTGACATTCTCAATTAAAGCTTCAATTAACTGAAATCTGTCTGGCTTTCTAATAGGACTCCCAACTCCTCCTAGAAGATGAAGGTTGAATAGATTTCCATCACTCTTCTCAGTCCCTCAAGAACTATAACAAACATGAGAAAGTTGTGCTCACCACTAATATAAAACCATTAGGTTGTAGTTGCAATGAGGCTGTGACCTCTGCACTCAACCCATTATCAATATAGTTAATACATTGAGACATTTTGTGCACACAGCTACTAATAAATACCTTACCCTTTAAACAAAATATTATTTTAATAAATATATTGCAATATACAGTATGGACAAACAATCCCTGTTTTGTTTAAAGGGTAAGGGGGTTTACATTCTCTGCCCCCACACTCCCAGCATGCTGATACCTCCTCTGACCCCTCACTCCCAGCATGCTGATACCTCCTCTGACCCCTCACTCCCAGCATGCTGATACCTCCTCTGACCCCTCACTCCCAGCATGCTGATACCTCCTCTGACCCCTCACTCCCAGCATGCTGATACCTCCTCTGACCCCTCACTCCCAGCATGCTGATACCTCCTCTGACCCCTCACTCCCAGCATGCTGATACCTCCTCTGACCCCTCACTCCCAGCATGCTGATACCTCCTCTGATCCCTCACTCCCAGCATGCTGATACCTCCTCTGACCCCTCACTCCCAGAATGCTGATACCTCCTCTGATCCCTCACTCCCAGCATGCTGATACAAAAAAAAGGTTATAATAAGGAAGGAATACTCAGGTCACCTAGTTGAGTATTTTTACAAATATAGTAATTAAAAGTAGGAAATGTCTGTCCCACTCATTCCCTTGTACTTGGGGACACTTAGTGGAATGGGAAATGGAAAGGTTAGTAGTCATTAGTAGACTCACTAGTCTTGTCTGCATAGGAAGTCCATTCAGGTTTGAAGTCATATGAATCCCAGAGGTAGAACCTCTAATATGGGTCTGCTGAGATGTCAGAGCATCCTACATGGTGGAACTGGAGTTGTTCTGTTCTATGTAGAGGTTCTGCAACCACTTTTTGTATACTAGGCCATCATGTTCTAGATAATTCTATTTAATAGAGCCCTTTGCAGTGAAGGCAGGACCACCCTAACATACAGACTGAGACAATGGTCTTCTCCATGTGGGGTAATCCATTCCCCTCAGACTGTACCAACATCTCCCTGCAGTAGGGGAGGTTACTCTGACAGTTATAAACAGTTTCCAGCAGCAGGTCAGGTAGGAAACAAAAGATTTGCTGGAGTCTCAATTCCCAAAACACATTTGGGCTTTAGAATTTTAGGATTAGGGAACACACAAAAAACCCACCTTGCAGTATAAATAAGTTGCCTACCCCTCTTTCTACCCCTAGAGGGCAGAATCACTTTAATTACATTTTCCTTCTCCACCAAAATAATCAGTTTACCTTTACACTAACTTTTAGGGTGTTTTATAGAATGTCTTTTTCTTGGCAACTTTGCTATTGGTCTTCAAGTGTTATTTTTTCCATTGCGCGTGAATTGTTCCTTTTTTTATTTATCTTAATGTCCAGTCCCTCTCCTGTTCGTATCACTGTGTCTCAACCTGGTTGCTAAGGTGAATTGCTCCCTAGCGATCAGATAACCGCAGGAGAGCTGCTGAAGCAAAAGCTATGAAAAAAATAAATAAAAAATGAAGACCAACTGCAAATGGGATCAGTGCCTGCACCAACAGTTAATTGAAATGTGAACTTTCCCTTTAATATTTGCTGTCAGAGAGCTTGTACAGAATTCAGTAATACTTTACCTAATATTGGAACGATTGACCCTTATTTATTTGCAAGGGAGTCGGGCCCCAGTGCAGGCAGATTTACTGAGGACTGAGACGAGTTGGATCGATGTAACTTGATTCCATCCCATAAACCCCCCAGGCGGTTGCTATAACAATAGGCAGTGAGTGGGGAGAGGCTGCTAGTAGCCACAAAGCAGTTACTATTTGCCTTTGTGCTCTAACCCCTTTCACTTGTTAATCAGTGTGGCATCTCCGTTGCCTGGGCTACAGCTCTAACACAACTCCCTGCGGCACTCCCTGCTCACACCTCCTGCCTCCCACTATCATGGACATTCTGTTCATTTTCTATTAGTCCATGCGCTGATTCAGGGCTCCTATTGGCCCCAAATGTCTCAATGCTGCCTGTGAAAAGATGATTGACAGCTGCTGGGGGGGACTGACGAATAGGAATTTAGGAATTGCTCAGGGATTGAGGTAAGTGATTTAATTAGCTCATTAATCCCAGTGAGATAGATATCCGGCAATGCCCAGGAAAATGCCAGGCTGCTGATGCATAAACCCATTACTGGGATACTTCTTGCCCTTTGCTGGTTTCTAGGGACGGGTGATTTGCCCTGAATTAAATCTATTTTCCATACTCACACACAGGGGGCGCTAGAGCTGTTTGCCAATCCATGATAGAAACATACAAAGTATGAATGGAGGAAAGAACAAGAACCTGGTCTAGGGAGGGTTCTACAAGGCTTTTGGAAAAGACAAAGCAATAAACCCAAAAGTACTACAGTTCTCTTGCGAAGACTTGACTCTGCCCAGCATGTCCCGCCGGCGTCTGGAGGAGGCCATTCTGATGTCCAAGGAGCTGGGAAGCTGTGGGGAGAGTGTGGATGAGGGGTTAGAAGATGACGTGGTACAAACCTACTCAGATCTTTTCGTGAGACATCACATCCCTCTTTCCAAGGACACCCATGGAATTTATAGCCTGAGATTCTCCCCCAATGGAAAGCAACTGGCTGCTGGGTTTGGGAATGGAGCCATCCAAGTAAGGAGGGGGAGCAGAGCCCTCATTTATGAACTATTTATATACATTTATTGGTAATTAGGTCTGGAGAACATTAATTTGTTGACGCAGTCAGTGAGATGCCCCATTACCTACAGGGAAGCTCCTCTGTGTTCTCTTCAGATGTACATGTAGCTGTTTGTGCTACTCATAGTGGGGCCCCTCAAAACTACAGTCATGATGAGTAGGAAGAAAGTGACAAAGCTCATTAACACAACACAAACATAGAGACAATGGCAATAGTAGGGCAACTTTGCATGGGCTGGCAAGAGAAATCAGGTGTGAGATAATTAATACAAGATGGAGACAGTAGGACAAGATGAAGACAGTGGGGCAAGATGAAGACAGAAGGGCAAGATGGAGACAGTAGGACAAGATGGAGACAGTAGGACAA
>CM044439.1:171593361-171618030 GCA_024363595.1 Xenopus borealis | reverse complement strand
GGGGGGGGGGGGGGGGGGGGGGATGAGGGAAAGGCAGCCGTCAGGTCAATTTTTCAAGGTTAAAGAGGAATTGTATTTTATGGAAGTGATTTATCTGTCCCAGATGAAACAGGGTGGTACCAAATAGGAGACCCTTAAAAAAGGCAGGGCATACAGGAAAGAAGTGGATGGAATTAATGAATTAATGTTGATTTGGAGACATATCTTATGCTTCCAAGTGTTGATGGGGAAGCAAGTTTCAGCAGGTCATCTCCTAGAAGAAGATGCCAATAGACTTGACATCCCTACATGTCTTTATAAACCTTATTTTACCTGTCCTGATATAACTTTAAACAGAGCTGCCCAGCAGGGAGATGCAGTTCCCCAGACTCTCCAATAGGTTCATAAACTTCTCTGTTTTATATATTTTTATTACAATGTCACTGTATCTTGTGACCTAAGCATTGTCCAACTGAATGGTCTGAGCACTTCCTACTGAATGATCTAAGCATTGCCCTACTGAATGACCTAAGCACTGTCCTACTGAATGACCAAAGCACTGTCCTACTGAATGATCTAAGCACTGTCCTACTGAATGATCTAAGCATTGTCCTACTGAATGACCTAAGCACTGTCCTACTGAATGATATAAGCACTGTCCTACTGAATGACCAAAGCACTGTCCTACTGAATAATCTAAGCATTGTCCTACTGAATAATCTAAGCATTGTCCTACTGAATGACCTAAGCACTGTCCTACTGAATGATATAAGCACTGTCCTACTGAATGACCAAAGCACTGTCCTACTGAATGATCTAAGCACTGTCTTACTGAATGACCAAAGCACTGTCCTACTGAATGATCTAAGCACTGTCCTACTGAATGGTCTGAGCACTGTCCTACTGAATGATCTAAGCACTGTCCTACTGAATGGTCTGAGCACTGTCCTACTGAATGATCTAAGCACTGTCCTACTGAATGGTCTAAGCACTGTCCTACTGAATGATCTGAGCACTGTCCTACTGAATGGTCTAAGCACTGTCCTACTGAATGATCTGAGCACTGTCCTACTGAATGATCTAAGCACTGTCCTACTGAATGATCTGAGCACTGTCCTACTGAATGATCTAAGCACTGTCCTACTGAATGGTCTGAGCACTGTCCTACTGAATGATCTGAGCACTGTCCTACTGAATGATCTAAGCACTGTCCTACTGAATGATCTAAGCACTGTCCTACTGAATGGTCTGAGCACTGTCCTACTGAATGGTCTGAGCACTGTCCAACTGCATGACTTAAAGGAAAACTATACCACGAAAATGAATACTTGAGCAACAAAGGGAAAATGGTTTATTTACATGAAGCAGGGTTTTACATATGAGTTGTTTTATGCAATAACTATTTATAGAGACTTGCATTGTATAAGAAATGCCCTACTGAATGATCTAAGCACTGTCCTACTGAATGATCTAAGCACTGTCCTACTGAATGATCTAAGCACTGGCCTAGTGATGGGAGAATTTATTCGCCGGAAAAAAAGAGTCGCGCGTCGTGCCGCGACTCGTTTCCCGAATTTTTCACCAATTCGCAAATTTTTTGTAGTGTACAGTAATGCTCCCCACCAAATGCATTCTTATCATGGAACCCTATTATTGTGCCTATAAAAGCTTGTGCTGCATGGCTACATAACCTTCTGGCCTACAAGAATAATAATTATAATCCTCTTTTTTGTCTTCATAACCTTAATTCCTCATCAATATAACACCCTGGTGCTACAGAGCCTTTCTGATTCCTAGTGTGCCCATTACTTCATCTTCCTCTTTCTCTCACCCCGGGGAAGGGAAATGCAATCAGAACACATTATTATTACTGAAATGCCTCAGAGGAGCCCAACCCAAGTCACTTAGAGGTTTCCCAGAACAATAGCTAAAGGATTTGTTATGAGAAAATTAACTGGGGGCCCAGGAGCCATATTCGTGTAACAAATGTGATAACATTACTTGTGAAACTCTTACTGTATATAACACAGGGGGCTGCATTATGGAGTCCCTATTAAAGGACAAGGAAAGTGTAAAATAGAATAAGGGTAGAAATGGTGTATTTTGTATACTAAACATAAACATGAACTTACTGCACCACAAGCCTAATCAAACAAATGATTTATGCTTTCAAAGTTGGCCACAGGGGGCTGTCATCTTGTAACTTTGTTATACATCTTTGTCTGACACTGGCACTGCACATGCTCAGTATGGTCTGTGCTGCTTAGGGATCGTCATAAATGATCAAAAAACAAAGCTGCTGGAGTTCTGTATGGCTGGTAAGTAAGGTAGGGGCTCCCCCTGCTGTTCATAAGTGATTGTTTCCCTGCCAGAAGTTAGGGACCGTCTGACAATTCCTATCCACAGCAGTAAATGAAGGGAAAATTTCACTGCATACAGTCAGGTTTCTTATAAAAACAGTACACATTTTTTAATTAAAGTATATTGGAGATAGATTTCTTTTTTATCAAAGAAAGTAAAAATGAGATTTTATTTCTTTGCCTTTCCTTGCCCTTTAAAAGTACAAAATAAATACATTACACACATTATATTGTGTAGCAATTGTTACATAGTATACATTCACTATACATTGTCATTGTCTTGGTATTTTTTCAGCCAAAAGGGATTACCCTTGGTGGAACCCTATGTAAAGGCAACACAGACACCTAATCTCATCTATAAGATACAAATAAAATTTGCCAGTTAAAATGTAATAATTCAGTCTAATATTTCTGGGTTGTCCCTGTTGGGAGTAGACTAACTAATGATCTCCACCCTGCTATCATACCCTACCCAGAATGCAGCATGGAGGGGCTCAATGAAACATGTGGTGACTGTGTGCAAGTGGACAATCGGGTCACTTAGCTCATAAAAGCACAGGTGTCCAGCCTCAAAGTCCAATGAAATCCTTATTCTCTGGCTGGAAGTGCTGTGATCCAATTCATGCTGTTCCCCGGCATGTTGCACTTTATATTTATTATTCTTTCTGAAGAGAACCCAGGACTTATCATTACTTCCAAGATTGGACTCTAAACGTTCTCTTTCTATACTGGCATAAGCCACTCCAGTCAACCAGTGACCTGATTCACTGACCTTCAAGTCCCAGTAATGGCGCCCAGATTGAAATCTAGTGGTGCCCAAAACCTGGTTCCATGGAAACCTACCTGCAGTGTATGGGCGCCGGTGGTTTCTTTTAGTCCAGAAGGCTTCCTTTGAGTCATCTGAAAGAGCTACATCATTAGCTGCTGTGTTTATATCCATTACCATGCCCTTTGCCTCCTGACCGTATAGAGAGGCAGTTAAGGTATGGGCAGCCCAATCCAAAGGAGCCTCAATTAGATATTTGCTCTTTTTACTGAGGACTGTTTGAGAGGTACTTGGTAAATCTGTAACTGTCAGCCCAGGCAATCGGTCTCTGTTTGTTTGTAGTGATGAGTTCCAAGAATCACAGAGATGTTTAGCCTTTTTCTTATCTACAGTAGGAGGTGGGACACTTTCTGCTGTTGGAGCACCAAACCTTGACCCATCTTTGTATTTGGAAAGTAGTCCCATGTCCTGGTTTGCATGAGATTCAAGTTTAGTAGAATCAAGTGACATGACTGTACCTTGCTTTTCATTCTTCTGAGCAGGTAGACTGAGTGGACCACTAAACCAAGTGCCATCATTGAGATTGTTTGCCCCCAGACATTCTGGAGCATCAGGTTGGGTTACCAAGGTCACTGGAGCACTGAGTTTGGAACATTCTTCCCCTGTGATCGTTGTTCCTTTGTGCTGGTCTGTGCCAGTTTCTGACATATTTCCATCTGTTTTTATTTCCATTAATATGTTTGTTGAGTCATTTCCAGTGAACAAGCTGTTAATGTCACTAGTAGTACCAGCAAAGCCTGCAAGTAATGGTTCTAAAGCCAGATTTTCATCCAGATCCCCTAAATGAGTAACATTGTCATCATCACTCTGTGTTTCCTCATCACCACTGATCATGACATCTGATTGCTTATCCCGTAAGAAAATTAATGGATCTTCTATGTTGCAAAGTTCCTCAATGTGATGCATTGTCCTGGCCAGCTCATTCTTCTTTATCTCCAGCTCCTGGATTAAGTGAGAATTTCCCAATGCAGCATTTTGTCCATATCTGGAGAGGACCTTTTCTCCCTCTGTATCATGGGATGCTTTATCTTGGCATTCTACTGTGTATGTCAGCAGCCTCTGAATTTGTTTCTCCATCCCCTTTCTTCTTGAGGTTAGTTCCTTCACAACCTTTCTCAGTTTCTCCTTTTTCTTCTCAAATGCTTCATTCAACAGCTCCACCTTGTGCTCCATATGTTCTCCCACCAAGCAACAGGAAACACAGATACAAGAAGCATCCTCGGGGCAGTAATATTCCAGGATCTTGTTGTGTGTGGAGCATCTTCTTACCCCCAGGGAAGTGGTGGGCTTTGTCAAGATGTGTTCTGGTGACTTGGTGTGCACTATAATGTGTTTACCACACAGAGAGACCTCACACAGTAGGCAGGTTTTGGCAGCAGACATAGGAGGATCACAGTAGGCACAGAAGATCTCAGACTTGTTTAGCTCAGCTTGAGAAGAAAGGAAATGTTCCACAATGTTTCGCAACGTCAGGTTGAGGGTCATTTCAGGTCTTTCTCTAAAATGCTCCCCACATTCAGGGCAGGAAAGCTTCTCTCTCACTGTTCCCTGTTTATCCCATGTGGTGTCAATGCAAACCTTGCAGAAGTTATGGCCACATGGCAGTGTTACAGGGTTGGTATAAATCTTCAGGCAGAAGGAGCATTTTAGCTCATCTCTCAAAATCCCTGCTGCCATGACTGGAAGAAGGATAATAATGTAGCAGCACTCTGATGTCTCTGTGAAACTGGTGGGACTTGTTTTACTTGATCCCTCGTGAAAGGAGAACACGCTTGAGAAATATCTATTAGGAATGACTGGTAGACCTGCACTTGGGAATATGTTCTCATTATCACAGTTCTGCTCTGCAGTAAAGCCACACCTCCCTTGCAATCATAAAGAGAATTACTCACCGGTCGTTATTTACGTGAATAGCGGCTGAATTTTTTCCACGCACAGTTGACACTGAAAGAAGCAACAGGTCCGCCCCCAGATACCAAGAGACAAAGTCTGTCATCATACTAAGTGATGGAGGTGTATCCAACTTACCAACATCACATTCCTACTCACTGTTCAAACTACCTGCAAGTTGTTTTATCCACGGTAACACCAAATATTGCTCAAAGTGCAACTTTTACATTGATACGTAAAACGGTTTTTACAATAGGAGCAACTCTGTCCCAAAAAAATCTTTCACCAATGGGCAAGTGTATAAACTGGTAAATATCTGCCTTAAGGGTAGCTTTGTTGGGTAGGAGGAGAAGGAGTCAAGTATTCCCCATGCAACATTTTCAAAAACATTTCAGGAAATTGAAGTCATATTGACACACAATCAAGATTTAGTGCATTCTTCCTTCCTCTTTTCTTTTGTGAGTTTTGGGATTTCCCCCATGACAAATTCTGTGTGGTACAATGGAGTTTTCTTGTGAAAGGATGGGCTACATTACTAAGTATAGTGTCAGGGTTTGAGATATCACTAGGCAGTGGGTAGGCCAGCAGACTGGATTCTCCTTTGAGAAAGATGTTTGTTAAATACTGACCCTGAGTTTCTTGAGTGCCTTTGCCCCCCACCTTTATATGACAGTATTATTACAAAATCAATTGAAATAAAAATAAAGGGAATATGAATTTAATTAGACTGAGAAAATAAGCTGCTGAGGGTCTGAGTTAGTAACAAAGGCTTTAAAGGATTTCTCAGTAAAAGCAATGGGAAAACCAAGGTCCAGACTGACTGAACAAAGACTCCCCTGTGCTGACAAGATCCTTTCTAGCTTCTTGTTGGGTGATTGTAACACAATAGGAGGGCTGTGGCAAGTGATCAGGAATGTAGCAACAACGCCTGCTTAGGCAAGGCTGAAACTGCAAGCCTTCCCCTCATTGTAGTTAGATTAAAGTAATCTTTAAGTAGATTCCTATATGTTTGTCTTTTAATATTCCACATACCAAATGCAACCTGTCCCCCTAAAATTCAAAGGAAGCCCCAAAGCAATAACAAAATAGTGGAACCTTCATGTTTGTGGCCCTTTTATCATTGACCCATCCCCTATACCTGACTCCATAGCCTCAGTTACCTGTGCATCGTCATTAGAGGATGAGAAAGACCCTCCGGTCCATCTGGATATGAGTTTCTGTGGCTAATAAAGCCTCCACTGTGGTATTAACCCCACTTACACACTTCACCGGATCTATTGCCTTGTACTCATAGAGAACGTCAGCTTGGGACATACTGCAGACCATTTCTTCCATGTGACAAGGTGAGAACCTCATGGAACTCCTGCCAGGACCCTGAAATAACCACAGAGCATTTTTGATTTGACTGAAGAGTTACATCTGCTATTTTAATATCAAGTAATGGTCTCCTCCTTCCAGCAAAGCTGTTGTCCTCCTTTGAAAGACAGACCCAAACCAGTCTTCAACCCATTATTAATAAAAAAAAGGATGGTCCTTCTGCTTTACTTTTAGCCCCATTTCTGCCCCCCTAACTTTCTTCCATTCAAAGACACATGCATAGCCCAAACATTGTACCCCTATTACTGGCCATTGCCCCAGGGGGGCTCCAGAGATACCCCAGCACCACTCCATCAAACAGTACCAAGGCCCATTCCACAACATACTCATCTCCAGACCATACAATGACCTCTCCCAGAAATATAGACTTACATACTTAATGTCCCTTTTCTTTGCCCTCTTCAATTGTCCCATAGTCCCCATATTATTCCTACCTATATCCACCACTAATGTGTATAGATGGTCCTTAACTGCAGCAAGCTTTCAAGCCACAGCAGCCCCCAAACAACAAACCACTTAATCACTACTTGGCCTTAAGGAATGTTCAGACTTCCCAACAGAAACCCAGTATACGTGAGAATGGCCTACTAGCTTTACTGCTCTTCCAACACCTGAAACGAGAAAAACAGATGATATCATGATCACCTCCAAGAACTCCCAGCCTAATCATCCCAGTATAGATGTACACAACTTGGTGTGTAAGAATTAATACATCCGACCCGGCAGTTACTAGAGGTCCCCATGGTACAGTTCACCCGTGTATCATTGTAAGTAGGTGGCTCTGTGTCCTCCAGGTAACATTTATTTCTTCATGAAGCTTCTCTAATGAAACATCAGAGCCTTGGAAGGGCCATTTACAAGGCAGAAAGAGAGGATGATAAAGTTAAATAAAGTGGGTGCCATAAAGGAACGTCCTGCTTGACACCAACTGCATTGTTCAGGCAATTCTACCCTAATGAGAATACAGTGCATCTCTTGGGTAGAAATTGCTTGGCTTACAGATAAAAATTGGTGCCACACACACATCCATCAAGCTGAATCCTTTACTCAAACAATTGATTATTTCTAGCAGGGGGGGGGGGGTCCCCAAAATGCTTCTTACTGCAGAGTAATCATGTGACAGTGGTTCTTATGAGGAGCCTTTAATAACCAGGTCTATGGGACCACTGGGAAATGAAAGTAAAGATGGCTCTGCCATAGAAACGTCTCCGGGGGTCTGGCTTAGAGAAGCAAGGAGAGAAGAAGCAGAATTGGAAATGTTTCTTTAGTGAATGATCTTCTCCCCTTTCCAATCCATTGTTATTAGACAGTGATACCTGTATTAGCTGCATGTGCCGCAGTCTATATTATATCTCAACCTGGGGTCGATACCCATATGTTGCACTGAAGCTGCAGAGGCTGCTAATCCTTGGCTATAAAGAGAATACTCTCAGTATCTCAGTACAAAAACATGAAGCTATTGAGGAACCCCCAGAGCTGCATCAGTCTCATATTTCCCAGGACTCCCTGGGGACAGAATCCCTTTATCATTCTCATATGTTTCTTGTGCCAGTGGCTTTACCTTAAACATACACACTCACATGGCACTATATGAAAATGTCTCTTCTTTATTTAGTGATGACACTTCATACTGTCCCCTGCTCTTCTATATACAATGGGTCACTTTCTGGCACTAGGGATATAATGGTCACTTACTGGTGCAGCTCAGTCCTGCCTTATATAAAGGGGAATAGGACTCACTAAATGAACCCTTGCTGGGACTTCACCCAGTCCTGGGATGCAACTGTTAGTGGGATATTGTTTGTGTGTCTTGTGAGACTCTCTTTAACCAAGAAATCAGTTAGCATTCCTGCCATAAAGTAAGACCTTGCTGCTGTTTCCATGCATAAAGTTGCACAGAAACAGCAGGAGGCAGGAGATGTGGGGTGGAAGGGGTTACAGCTAGGGAGGGGGGGCCTGTGGGAGTTGCAGGTAGGGCAGGGGGGTCAGGGGTAGCTTTGAGGGCCCTTGAAGGGGCAGCCATGGAGGGCCCCAGGCCCCCGAGTACGATGCTGGGTGGGTGCCATATCTCTCATGGCTTGTTCATTGCATGACTGTGTCTTACAGCTCAGATCCATATTTCCCTTATTATGATCCTACTTTCTACGGGGCAAGAAACTGAATCCTTTACAGCTCTGCTAAGTTATCAGTTTATTATCAGTCCCATTGGACTTTATCCCAAGTAAAAACCAGATGAGTAAGTGTCCAGGAGGAGAATTATTATTTGCACAAATAGTTATAAGGAGACTCATTGTGGGAGGTCTGGAAATCACTTTTCTGTCTTATAAGGGTCTAATGAGACAGGGGCAGAACAAGAGTGCACCCCCCCATCAGAAAATATTTCGGAGGGGTCAATTAAAAGCAATAGAAAGTGTCAGGAAGGAGATTTGAAGACTTAGAGGGAGCAGATCCTACAGTCCGGGACCCCCTCGAGCATGGGGTCTACCTGATCTGCATGAAGGTTTCGCCCAAACCGTGAATTGCGCAACATACAAACCAAATCACAAGCTCCTTGTAATGAAAAGTTACAAGATTTCTGCTGATAAAGGCTGAATCCTGAAGCGATTCCTTGTAGAGACCCCAACAATAGCCCAGCCCCCCCCAGATGTACAGCTCTCAGCCCAAGCCATTAAACACAAGATACACCAATACAGCATTGAAATGGAAGGAGCTTTCATACAATTCCAGGAACTCTGCTCGTGACAGATGCTAAGTGCTATTAACACCGGGTAGAAAATACATAATTGAATGAAAATTGTTTCCCAAAATAGGCTACTTTAGCATCAAAAAAGGCTCATTCTGCCAACCAGTGACCCCCGGCCTTCTGGGATAGAGAGAGAAGTGTTATATGGAAGTGAGAACGATCCATTGTGGAACTCACAGCTGATATAGAGGGACCATTTGAATCTCATTACATTGAAGGGGAAGTGTGTGATATAGAAGTATTCTATTATTCTCCATTATACTATCCCTATTTTTTAAAAAAAAACATCTAAAAGATAATCACTGTGGTTACAGTCCTTTTTTAGTAATTTAGAGAACAGATAGACTAATTGTTGTGGTATTTGTGCTTTTACTAATACAGCTATGGGACCTGTTATTCAGAATGCTACGGACCTGGGGTTTTCCAGACAATGGATCTTCACACCTTAAGTCTACTAGACAACATTAATTAAAGCCAATAGGCTGATTTTGCCTCCAATAAGGATTAATTATATCTTAGTTGGAATCAAGTACATGTAAAGATACTGTTTTATTTTTACACAGAAAAAAGGAAATCTTTTTAAAAATTTTGGAATATTTCGATAAAATGGAGTCTATGGGATATGGCCATTCCGTAATTTGAAACTTTCTGGATACTGGTTTTCTGGATCCTATACCTATATAGCAATAATAACTTTATGCCAGAAACACTGGTCCTACTAGGTTCTTCCTCCATTGCCGTCCCCTTATACTGCACTAAACACTGTAGCCCAATGGTACCTGCTAGCAGGGGAGTAACTTCAGAAGAAGCAGACCCTGTGGTTGCTGTGGGACCCAGGAGAGTAAGGGGCCCCATGAGGCCATAATTAACAAGCGATTTTGATATATCTTGGTTAAACGGGCCAACTTATCAATATGTTGGGGCCCTAAATTGAATTTGCTGTGGGGCCCAGTTACATCTAGTTACACCACTGCATCAGACTGCCATTCCATTGAGACCTTGCTCTGGTGGCAATGCCTCAAGGATAATCTAAAGGCACATTCCAGGGGCCAAAGAGAAGAGAAGTGTTTCCATTCTGTGGTCTAACATGAACAAGGTAGACAGTAACTGTGTCCTCCCTCTAATTGTAAGTGTGTCCCCTGAACTTTACTCCAAACAATATGGTGGCTGACGTACCTGTGGACCAGGATGAGTCCCTTCCTCCTCTATTAGGTACAATAAGTTCATTTGTATCAATACAACCTTTGTTATTAATAGCTAAAATAACGTGCCATGTTCCAAACTGACTTGGACTTCTACCGTGTCCATAGCGACTCAATCTCTCCATGTAATTCAATCAGTCAGGCACCATAAAAGGCACGGCAAACACCACGGAACAAGCTGTACCGTAGATTAAAAAACATGACATGCAGTGGAGGATCTGAAAGTCTTGACTAAAACCAAGGGACATCACTATTTATATTTCAGCCCATGCTCATCACATGACTTACAACTTCTGGTTTCCAGTGTTGGACAAAACTCAATTTCTGCCCCACCATCAACAACATCGACAAGTCCTCAAGTAGAATTTATTGACTATACCAAAGAATTCTACCAAGAAAACCAATGAGTATCTAGTTTGGCATAAGATGTGTATAATACAAGAACAAATATAGAAGGTAGATGGTGGTTGGATGGTGACCTGCCATGGAAATGGGCAACTGCAAGAGATACAGTATCCCCAGCAGATTTGGGGAGCTCTCTGTTTCAGTAGAGGTGCACCAAAGAGATTGGTTTTGGGGTCCTAAAATATTATTTTGGTGGGCAGTAAGCTTCATCAAAGCCATCACTTGTAAATCTTCAAAGTGGCCTCCTGATTACAGAGAGCTCAATCCCATCGTCCCATCTAGAGACACAGCTGCTGCGTCTAAAAATACATTGGCTTTATTTATCCCTCACATAATGGTTACGGTGCAAAGCTGTCACAATGTGAAGTGATTTTGGATCTAGATGGATGCGCATTTAGCTCATATCCATATATTTAACTCTTGCATATTAACGTCGTACTCAGCCGTGACTCACTTATTTGGATACGTGACAAATTAAAGTTAATTTAGGCAATCAGTCAGCAGTGATGGTTACACAACTTACTTCTGTTCTGAACACAATTTTTTGTTTTCTTTTTATTTAAAATGAGAAAAAAAGAGACTCACCAATTTTTTGGCCAAGCTAGGCAGTCCATGTAGTGATAGGCTATTGGAGGGCAAGGGCATGCTTTGTGGGAGGAGAACCATTGGGACCCAGAAGTACTCCCTAATATATAAAGTGGAGGCAGCCATAAGACCACCAGCACCTTGTACTGTCTTCCATAGGCTAAAGCCTCTTTCAGCTCCAGTTTATGGAAGGCAGTACATGGTACTGGTGGGTTTCAGATGAGAGACTCCAATAAATAAGAAGAGTCCTGACATAAGGTGTTCCACATTGTCCTCCTCTGAGTGTTTTTCCCCTTGTGCCACCTACCTCTGCCTGTTCATCTAGTCCCGCTTCTCCTTGGTTTGAGGGCATCTACTGGGAGCAATTGATGTAGTGATAGGCCTTTGGGGGGGGGGCAAGGGCATGCTTTAAGGGAGGAGAACTCTTGGAACCCAGAGGCAAAAGCCTATTTTAGCCCCATTATATGGAAGTCAGTATATGATACTGGTGGGTTTGAGACAGGAAACCCCAATAAACAAGAAGGCTCCTGAGATAAAGTGCTCTACATTGTCCTCCTACAAAATAAGTGGTGTTTCCCTTGGTGCCTCCTAACTCTGCCTGCTCATCTAGTCCCCTCTGCTCCTTAGTTTGAGGGTATCTCCTGGGAACAGTTGATGTAATGATAGGTTATTGGGGGGGGGAAGATCATACTTTGTGGGAGGAGAACCCTTGCAACCCATAGGAACTCCCTCATTTATAAAGTGGAGGCAGCCATAGGCCCACCAGTATCATGTATTGGTTTCCATAGAATGGAGCTGAAATAGCTAAAGCCTGGTGGGTTTGAGATGGGAGACCCCAATAAAGAGTATAATTTAGACCGTATTATAAAAAATTACACATTATTTAACCCTGTAGCTCCTGGACCATATATTAAGTGAAACTTAATTCCAGGTGCCAATATTTTATAAAAATCATCGTCCGCATAAAGAATGGGTAAATATCTCTTAACTATATCCAATATACTGTAAAACTGTCTGCTGAATCTGGTTACAAATGGAATTTTCAACTCAACTCTCTTCCTCTTTCAAACTTCACTAGGGTGTTCTCTTTCAACAACTGGTCTCTCTCCACAGCTCTGGCTCTATGGTAAGCCCTACTCACAGCATTTAAAAGTGTCAAAAGAATTTAAATCGACAGTAACAGGAGAGAGTTTTAAGATCAGGGAGTATATTAATTGTAATACATCCACAGTGATTTATTTAGTGACAGGAGTGTATGCCATCAGGCCCTGGAGCCTTGTTTACATTAGTTTTTATTAAAGCTTTTGGAATCATATCATGAGTCAGCCACTTACTAGATTGAGCTGAGCCATCAGTGCAGATATAAAGTGAGCCTGGAAACTCAGACTCTATTGTATACACCAAAGAAAAGAACTGTTTTAGCACATTTGCCTTTTCTATATCTGTTACAACCATACTGGTACCATTATTTTATGGAGCAACAATCTCAACCTGCATCTTTTTACTATTAATATATTTAAAAAACCTTTTAGGATAAGGTGCTCTAAATTGTACATTGTCTTCCTCCAAAATGAGTGGTGTTTTCCCTGGTGCCTCCTACCTCTGCCTACTCATCTAGTCCCTACTGCTCCTTAGTATGAGGGTATCTCCTCAGAGAAAGGGGCAAAAAGGCTTTCTGCCCCACACAGAAATCTTACCTGACATTCATACTCTTCTGTAAAAAATGTTGTCAAACCTTTTTTGACACCATAGATGGAGTTTATGAATCTATTTTACACAACTGATTGGGCTTCTGATAAAAAGGGGTTTTGTACTGCTCCTTTATTGGAGAGGAAAAAGGGGGCTTGGAAATGTGAAATGGACATCATGCTTCTCCTAATACAAAATCTGGATCATGTTACTGACAAGGTATTAGCAGAATCTCTATGGGTACCAGACAGACCCCAGCTAATCATTGGCTCTGCTTTCTTAGCGTGTTCTGGTTCCCTGAATATATGAACCAATGGGCCAGTGTCTGTAATATCCAACATGTTCTTTCCATTGACATCAATGACAACAATTGTTTCCACAATGATTTCCCTGCAGACTTTAGGAACAATGGGATTTCCCAGCTGAATAGAATGGAAAGTGGTGAATTGTGATGGAACAGAATGGGTTCGGGTCAGGTCTGACTGTTGTGCCTAGATGTTTTCTTTAATTGAGGTGTACTGAGATACAGTTAATGTAATGAGTATATATATATATATATATATATATATATATATATATGTGTATATAAATGATGTTTCATGGAAGAGTTCTGCACAGTTAGGGAGAATATGAAAGGGCACAGAGATAGAGGAATTAAGAGGTAATTATTCAGGGGAATGAGCAGATATCTAATGAAAATTAAAAATTTTTCTGATGTTAGGGCCCAGCTTTCCTGCATTGTCTGGGGTCCCTTTATAGACATGAGAAAGCTCTGCAATAACACAACCAAGGTGCCCCATGCAGAACAAGCAGCTCAGCTGGTGCCCTTGAAGTTGGCACCTTATCAGCTCATCTAAAGCAACAGGATAATGTGACATGATAAAGTGACCCAGTTCCTGGCATGGCAGGTGGCATTTAGATCATGTGGCACAGAGTGCAGCTGGCAGGGGCCCGCTCTGGCTTAGCGACTGGCACAGATGCCATGTTAGAAAAGAAACATTAAATAAAAAGCCTTTCACTTCCAGATAATAGAATTAGTTCTCAGGAACCAGAGTCAGCTGGGGCGGCAGATAAAAGAGTCCAGAGAGCATTTGGGGTTCTGATTTCTTCATTCAACTTCTCCCTTTCTCAAGGACACGAGTTAGATACATATTCTCTTCTAATTATGATAATAAATCAGTTTGTACCTGGACAGAACCAGCACATGGAATATAAAATAAAGATAATGGCTTCCAGCCTTCTGCCAACCTTTTATCTTATTTATCTTTTGCTCAAAATTTTCTCTCTTAGAATTTTGCTCACAATTACATGGGGGGAGAGTATTGGAGTTACAGGGTATAATAATAATTGCTCCATGGGTACAGCCATGATTTATGCTGCAGGCTGGCTCGTTGTGAGTTTTAATGGCTCGTTGCGAGTTTTAATGGCTCGTTGTGAGTTTTAATGGCTCATGGTGAGTTTTAATCCAATTGGTTGCTGTGGTGTTGATTTCTAAAATGAAATAGACTTACTCTATGTTGGACTCTTGAAGACTTTGGACTTGTGCTATTGTTGCACCCAGTCTTGTTTCCATTGCACACAGTCCTATTGTGGTTCTGGGCGCTGTATAATCTAGACTTGACTTGTCTTGAGTAGTCTTGGGCTGGACCTTGGGTACTGATGCTCTTGGCCTGGTCTTCATCTTGTGTATTGTTGCACTTGCACTTGTATCTGTGTTGGATAGTAATGAGCAAATGTTGTTGACATACATAGATTCACAGCCAAATTCTGCATTTTGCCATTGGTGAAGAAAAAAACGTCCATTCACAGTAATGCATTTGAAATGAAAAAAAATACACCCACGGACTTCATTTCTGCAGTAATTTGTTACTTATTTGTCAAGGCTTGACTATTTTGTTGACATTCTGTTTTCATGCTCTGAAACTTGTCCCTCTAATTCCATCTTAGCCTTGGACTGGACTTAAGAGTTGGATTAAATGATGTGGCATAGATAGAAAGTGCCTCATGCTCCAGATTCATTTACTTGCTCTACTAATCTAAACATGTTCAGTCGTTTGTGCCCCATGGCTCCCCATCATTGATACAAGACTCCAAGGGGCAAATTTACTAAATTCACATATATTCACATGAAGGATTCGAATATTCGATCGAATTTTCAAAAAAGATTCGAATACGAATTTCGAATATGCAAATTAGGCAAATTCGACCATTCGAATGATTAGAATATTTGAATTTAATTTTATTTGAATATTCGAAAATTCAATGGTCGAATAATTCCCCCTTTAATTTTAAATTCAACCCCCTAGTTCGCCAGATCAAACCTACCGAAATCATCCCCTAAGATCGAATAGGGAAAATTTGATCGATTGTTTAAAAATTGTTCGAAATTTCCCTATTCAATCGATCGATTCGAATTCGAATTCGCATTTTTTAAATTCCCCACGATTCCCCATTATTCCCCACTATTCCCTGGTTGAATTTCGAATTTTTTTTGCATTCGAAATTCGACCCTTAGTAAATCTGCCCCAAGTGTATCAATAAGTACATGTTACCTGTATGTTCTACCAGATACTTCATTTTCTTTGGATTCAATTTTGCACTTGACTTTTCCCGCCTATATACCGGTATGATGGGCCTGGTCTGGCTTTGGTTGGGTTAGAATAGGATAGGGTTGGGTGTGGGTCAACCTATGCATCACTACTCTGTAGCACCTTTCATCAGGCTGGCTGAAGATTCATGGAGTTGAGGTCAGCAGCAGCATTGTCTCACTGATTCCCATACTGGCTAAGCCAACCCTATTGTAGGGTAGGTATAGGTAGATTCTAAGGGTAAATAATCATTTTCAAGGGATAACTTTGGTCTGTAACTTCCCAGCAGTTGTTGGACTGCAACCGTCACATTTCCAGCTTATGACTCCGTCATGTTTACTTGGAAACCTTCTAATCATGGCAAATGATGGGCTCGGAGTTCCAGAGTCACACAAGAGAAGGATATTCCAAGAGATGTTTGGTGGTTGCAATCTATTCATTGTGTAGGTAGATAACTTTATTCATTTGTTTGCAGTCAAAAGCTTCTCTCTCCCCGGAGTTGCAATATTGATCATGTCCAACATCTTTTTTTATTGGTTTAGGCAAATCCCACTCAATCAAAGGATTGTGTTCAATAAGCAATCAATACAATTGTGCTTCTGTGGTATGGCAGCTAATGATATCGGCCGGTAGTAACGTAGTTACAAAGGAGCGCTAAATCCATTTAGAAATTAAATTATTATAGGTTGCTCCAATTTCTGAAAATTCCAGGTTTAAGTATGTTACCTCTCTGACTCAGTCTTTAATACCAGATATTGATACTTTCAATTCTTCTACTGATTTGGATTCTAATGGGCTCTATAGTAGGTTGTCCTTACAGAAAAGAATAAATGTATTATAGTGACGTCCATCTTGAGATGTAAAGTTCCTTAATGCAATACCAACATACCAACCACATGGCCTCACTAATACAATTACTATGGGACTGTACTTGATGACACTGTCCACCATGACACCCCAGTCATAAATGAGCTGCAAGTATGTTTAGGAAGTGCTGGGCATTGGGGCAGGGACAATATATTTCCCCCCACAGTTTCCCCTGACCCTTTGTGTATCCTTGGAGGGAACAATCAGGAACCTATGTTGTAGGGTGGTGTTTCCTCGGGGTAGACAATAGTGGGAAGGCTTACAGTGGAATCCTACTGGGACTGAAAAACATCAGGTGACCTGAACTCCTTGGGAATAAAAGATTAGGGTATAACTAGGGTCTTGTGGAGATTGCGTAGTAGGTAGAGATGAAGTGTGAGGCAGTGTAGACTCCAGAGAAGGGTCCCAAGTTGTGTGACATTATAAATGGTGGGAAGCAGATTTTATATCTGGAATAAGTTAAATAATAGAGGTATCAGTATCCAGTAGACAGTAGACTCCAGAGAAGGGTCCCAAGTTGTGTGACATTATAAATGGTGGGAAGCAGATTTTATATCTGGAATAAGTTAAATAATAGAGGTATCAGTATCCAGTAGACAGACATGAGACTAGTTGGAATTTCTGCCAGGTTTCTGAATTTGCACCTTTATTGGAACATACTTGCTTCCCATCATACAATCCATTTTTATCTTTAATAAAGTGTCCTGCTCTCATCCGGTGCCACAGCTGGGTCATCACTTTGTTGATTAATGAAGTGAAATCACTGCTAATCACCCCACCACCACCACTCAACGAGAAGAGCATGCCGATCCATTTCCATTTCCAGGAGATTAACAAGTTCAACAAGGAGAGCCCTGCTATCTGGCTGCCTTCTGCTGAACTAATGGAGAGTTAAACATCGTGGCTGATAGAAGGCACTGGCAATTAGAAGCTCAGGAGCGTTGGCAGCTTAGAAGATTTATTGCACTGGCCATTAGTAGTTACCTGCTCCAGAGCTGCAAGCAATGTACACACTACTCATGTTTGTTTTTCATGTTTGTTCAGCTCTTCCAATGGTAGTTTCTTTGTCATTATTCTGTTGAACCTTCTTCATCCCTGTTCTACATCTCCCAGCACATAACCACTCTACAAATTTCTGCTGAATCTTTATCCTCCAGTTATTCCTGTGGAAGAACAATAACTGTACTTATTTATCTCCAAACCTTGGTCTGTGCCACTAACCATCTTTCTACTCTTCACATTTATTCAGTCCCTTTTGTTCTTCTTCTCCTTTAACCTTATTCACATTCTCACTATCTATTTGCCTTTTCTTGTGCTATTATCCAGACCCTTTCTCTAACTTACACAAGTCCTTGATATATTGTGCTCAACATCAGTTCATATCTGTCCTCCAAAACTTGTCTCTCAGAATGATACTGCCATTGAGGCTGCTCTCTGACCAGCTGGCCTCTCTTCTCTCTCACCTCTTCCATAAGTGGCCATAGTGAGGGATTAGGGATTCTCCTCTCTTCTTGTGGCCATTTCTAACATATTGCTATCCCTCCAGCCATTTCTTGATGTTCAGACCTTCCACCTTCTCTTTATATGTGTGCTCTTTATTTACAGACCGTCCTCAGTCTCCTCCTCTGATACCTCCAGGCATTCATTCCTCTTCTGTACTGACAGGCCTACTATTCTCCTTGTTGGTTTCAAATGCTAAACTGATGATCTCTCCCAGCCTTGGCCTTTCTTCATCTTACCCCTAACTCTCCATAAATGGACAAACACATCATCCCATATATAGTCCAACTCTGCCATTAACAGTGACCCTTCCTTCTTTCAGATCATCACAATGTTACATTTTTGTCTCACATTCATCTCAATCACCTACTCCCCTCCATAATTAATCATTCATATTATTCATTATCATGCTACTGAGCTGCTAACCCTTGTGAGGGGTCTACAGAATATATGTGGAGGAATCCCCATGAAAACACCGCCTTTTTCCCTGCCTTGATCCTTTTGATAATGTCAATGACACTGAAATCCCTATGGTCCTCTCCTCTCCACTCAATCAATTGTTCCCTCAACCCTCTGTCTTCATGTCTACCCCAACTTTGTGCTGCTGAGCTTCCTTCAGACCTTTCTCATAGATTCAGCTCTTCCTTTGGAAGTTTCCCCTCTTCATCAAAACAGGTCCACATCAACTCTGTTCTTAAGAAGGGTGAACTAGACCCATCTGTTACCTCTAAGAAAGTTGAACAAAACATGTAATTATTGGTACAGGAGCACTGGGGAGGGGGACAATCCCAATCAATATCTTTGTACCATGGCCAATGACCATATTAGTCAGTGTATGGTGCATCCATAGATGAGATAGTGAAGAGGTAACACATTGGCCTCAATGAATGAAGAACAGAAAGTTCATCCGGTGTATGACAAATTAACTACAGTCCCATCTCCCTCCTCCCATTCATACATAGGCAAAAAACAAAAAAAAAGTTTTAAGAAGGTTTAAAAGGATCTTTATTTCTGGCTCTATGTAAAATGATCAGTAGTAGGAATATACTTTGGCATGGGAGACAGGCTCCGCTCCATTGGAATGCAATAACTTCAACTTCAACATCTCCTCTGGGTTCAGCAATACTTTTGGCATTGCCGAATCTTCATTCACAGAGTTCTGCCTTTTATATGCAATACTTTACAGCTGAATATATTTATAGATATTTATAGGTCTGTATATATACACATTTAGTCAGACAATGCTATTTATATACAAGATACATTCTCTCTAATCTTATATACAATACATTTAATACAGAGATCTGCAACTGTGCTGGAACCGCATTGGCATGTACAGATCCATAGAAGCCCCAATTCAAAGACCCCAAAGATAATTGATAGTCTTCCTCCCTGTAGAACCCCAAAGGTTCACTGGCAAAGCCCACACAGTGGTTTATGAAGAGTAGCTTGAAATGTAACGGACAGAAGATCACAGCTGGAATGAGACCAGAAACCACTGCATGAAGGGTGACCATTTTGGACAGACAAATACATACATATTGGCTATTCTTGTTGTATTTGGTTCTTTGAACATTTGAGAAGCTTCTGCTGATCATTAATGGTTGTGACTACTGAAATGTCCATTGATAACCGACAGAAACATGGAGGCCCTTAAGGGTAAGAGTAACTGAGATGACTGCTAGTTCTTTCTTATGACTTGGGTTATTACTAAGGCATATTGCACATAACGTATTTGTCACCTTCAAGTCTTGCTGATCTTCCTATGGTCAACATGAGCCCCATAGTGCCCAGATTTTCCCATAATGCTGGAATGATCCACAATCACAGTTAAAAAAGGAGTTACTTGTTATGGAGGAATGTTGAGGGGCCTGATATGAAGGGCTGTAAAATGTAAAACCTGGAATTTCAATTATCTTATCCAACACAGACTGTTGATTTATCAATGCCCAATAAGCAAATGGGGTTGTCTTCTCTCCATTATCATTCCTTGTGCAGAGCTACAGAACTCCTCTTGGTTAACTCTACCAATGGTTTCGGGATAACTATGGTGCCACCCATATGTTCAGAGGATGATTTGGTAAAATTGCTTTCTTACTCCATGGATGGATTGAGTGGGCTTTCTACAGCCACTAACTATAGTGTGTAACAAGAAAGCATCATTTGCATGTTCAGGGTCCTTGTTGGTCTGCCCCAAATGTACCACTGCTGAGGTTATTTACTGGGTACCTCTAGAGCCGTAGCAGGTTGATTGTTACCCCAGTGTTTCTATATATCTATAACCTTGTTATGAAAAAACAGGCCCAGCCTGAAGGCCAATTAGGGGGAGATTTGGGGTGTACCTAAATTAGGGTTGCCACCTGTCCGTTTTTACCTGGGCAGCACAGTTTTTTGAAGGGCTGTTGAGGTCAAAACTGGATGCCCGGTTTTCCAAATTAGGAAAACTGGACAGGATTTCCCGAGACTGACAAGGTGATCGGCCTCATAGCTCAGCCCCAACATCACAGTCCCGGAGTTTATCGGCGGGGGGGGGCTGGGTAGTGGCAACCCTAGACTGAATGCTGAATATTACAGGGGGTTCTGATTCAAAGATGTTAGACTCCTACTCTAGTCTGACTGAAGTAGCAAAAGCATTGGACTCTGCGAACCCAAGATTGTGCTGGTTGATTTTTTTTAACCATAATGTATAAAATATGCACCCCATGTTCCTGCTGGTATGTGGGCTTTCTCATTGCTTTACCTTCTGTCTGTAAGGCTTGGGTACCTCATACCAGCAGCCACTGTGTAGGGTGGAGTTTAGTTTGGTAATGGGCAGTTGCTCAGAAGTGAGACGGTCAATAAGTGGATGGGCCAACTGGTCATTACCTGAGATATGGAAAGTTTCAATCAAACTGGGGCCTGTGCTTATCTCAGTCTTTATGTTCTCTGAGAAACAAGTTAAATTCAAGGTTTAAAAATGAGAAATTGGCATTGCCTCAAAGGATTACATTAGCAGACTATTGGCTTGTGTGTGGCCACACAGTCTCAATGATCCTCTCCCAGTTGGCCAGAAGCACAATCATAGAACATGATATGGACCCTAGTCAGACAGACCCCCACTATGGCATCATATTTGGTCAACAGAACACTGCTGGACCTTAAAAAAGATTTTCTGTAGATGCTCTAATTCTAGCAGGGAATGTCCCTACACAGAACTCCTCCTCTTCATGAGCCCCCTGAAGGCAGAGAGACTGTGGAGTCCAGTAGAAACGGAGCTGATGGCCGAGTTCTGGTTGTTGCAGATGCACCCATTGGAGGTTGTGCTTATGCACCTGCCCGGGGTCAGGGTCCCTTGCTCTATACAAGTATCTGAAGTGGAAAGGTCCCTAGGGATGATCATTGGGATGGAATACTGGAGTTTCTCCCTACTCTTGTACCACAAGCAAGAGCACATGGATTGGAAATGGAGCACCTCGGCATAAACGTTCCGAAATCCACCCGATGAAGAGCTGGTGTCAGTAGTGTGAATGCTGGAGCGACCATTCTGGGTGAGCAAGGCCCGGTGCTCGGCATCCCTCTTCTCATCTTCGGCATTCATGGTCATGAAACGAAGTACCACCAAGTTGAGGAACGCGCCAATGACCGTGAGCCCGGCTAAAATGTAGACAAAGCTAAAGGCAACGTACTGGGGCATTTTCTGTAGAGCAGCGTCCTTCTGCAGGGCCACGTAGTCTCCAAACCCAATAGTGGTCAGTGTGATGAAGCAGTAATAGTAGGCATGGAAGAAACTCCATTGTTCATAGCAAGAAAAAGCAGCAGCTCCAATGCACAGGGTGCTGATGCAAGAGAAGAACCCGATGGTGACCATGTTGGCCATGGAGACCTCAGCCCGTCTCATGCCAAGGCACTTCTTGATTCGGTGGAGGAGATATTTGACCAAGGTGTTGATCCTCTCGCCCAGGCTCTGGAACATGACCAAGGTGAGTGGAATTCCCAGTAGGGCGTAAAACATGCAGAAGACTTTGCCTCCATCTGTGCTGGGTGCTGCATGGCCGTAACCTGGGGGGAAGGGACAAGAGATGCGTCAGGATCAGAGCAATAAACAAAGTTTCTGAAAATGCTGAGGGTGAATTAGCAGCACAGTGTACAAGATGCAAACCCAGACACAATTTGTCATGTTATTTTTTACCCACAAATCCCCCTTAATTTGAATGTAGTTGTGGCCAACTCCAAGGTTCTCCTACAGCCATAGGTTCCCTTGTATATGACTAGGAATAGTAGGAGGCACCCAGCATAACTAAGCCCAACTGCAACGACGCATCCCTTTTTGCAGGACTGTAAATGAGCCCTAATGTCTGTAGCTGAAATGCGGGGAAGGGAACGACTCAGTGTGTGAGAAATCCCCCGACAGTTGATTTCATTTGTAATTTACTGAAGCGCAGCAATTTCTCATCATTTGCACTCAATCCCCAACTAGAGAACTGCCGGCTCCTGTTTTATTGACTGAACTCACAGCGATCTCATTATATGCGGCACAGACGAGCACCCCCAGGCCACAGCACCCACTCACCCAATCCCACCCTACACTGGGGCAAATTCCCACCTTCCAACTAACATCACATTTACTGTCTGATGCAAAGAAATCAATTTATCTTGTCTTTAGTAGCAAATTCCCACCAGGAACTCTTTATTCTTACAGTAAAGAACCCCTTCCTTTGCTGATGGTGAGATCTCCTTTCCTCCCCACCAATGAATCACTCATTCCCCTCTCTTGGTAGGGAATCCCATAACCTGACTGTCCTTACAGTAAAGAACCCCTTCCTATACTGATGGTGAGATCTCCTTTCCTCCCCACCAATGAATCACTCATTCCCCCTCTCTTGGTAGGGAATCCCATAACCTGACTGCCCTTACAGGAAAGAACCCCTTCCTATGCTGATAGTGAGATCTCCTTTCCTCCCCACCAATGAATCACTCATTCCCCCTCTCTTGGTAGGGAATCCCATAACCTGACTGTCCTTACAGTAAAGAACCCCTTCCTATGCTGATGGTGAGATCTCCTTTCCTCCCCACCAATGAATCACTCATTCCCCCTCTCTCAATAGGGAACCCCATAACCTGACTGCCCTTACAGTAAAGAACCCCTTCCTATGTTGATGGTGAAATCTCCTTTCCTCCCCACCAATGAATCACTCATTCCCCCTCTCTTGGTAGGGAATCCCATAACCTGACTGTCCTTACAGTAAAGAACCCCTTCCTATGCTGATGGTGAGATCTCCTTTCCTCCCCACCAATGAATCACTCATTCCCCCTCTCTCAATAGGGAACCCCATAACCTGACTGCCCTTACAGTAAAGAACCCCTTCCTATGTTGATGGTGAAATCTCCTTTCCTCCCCACCAATGAATCACTCATTCCCCCTCTCTTGGTAGGGAATCCCATAACCTGACTGTCCTTACAGTAAAGAACCCCTTCCTATGCTGATGGTGAGATCTCCTTTCCTCCCACCAATGAATCACTCATTCCCCCTCTCTTGGTAGGGAATCCCATAACCTGACTGCCCTTACAGTAAAGAACCCCTTCCTATGCTGATGATGAGATCTCCTTTCCTCCCACCAATGAATCACTCATTCCCGCTCTCTTGGTAGGGAATCCCATAACCTGACTGCCCTTACAGTAAAGAACCCCTTCCTATGCTGATGATGAGATCTCCTTTCCTCCCACCAATGAATCATTAACCCCAGTGACAATGATACAGTGACCAGGAGCAAAACAAATGGCTCCGTGCGACATTGTTCCTGCTGACAGCCAATCAAATAGGTTTGTGTTGCACTCAGAGTCCTGACATGTAACAGGAGACCCCCATGAAACTGCTATTGATTTACTCATTTTATTGAGTGACAGATATTAATGGTGTCAGGTCTGTTCCCAGAAAAGAAAGTCATAGAAACATTGTCTCCCGATATACATTGGCTTCTGAATAAATGTCACCACAGAAATGTCTGGCCTTGTCTCTTGCTCCCGATGCTCCCGATGCTCCCGATGCTCCCGATGCTCCTGTTATATTGGGACTGGAGCCAAAAAATGTCTTTTGTTTAATGAAAGAGAATTGATCTTCCCAATATACATTCCTTATTACATGTGATCACTGGGATTAAATTCTCATGCCTCTCTGTTTATATCCACTGCACTGCTGCTTCTGACTCCTGAATCAATGTGAATTGAGCCAGATAAGTGTAACCACTCTATGAAAATGATTCCTGTGTCTAATGATCAATGAAAAATTGGGGTCAAATATATTTCAGTCTCTCCCTAAAGGCCCAGCACCCATTTACTGTTCCGCATAATATTCTCATTTACTCACATTCACTCAAAGAATCTTTCTCTTTTTTAACAGGAATGTTACTTGGGTTCCTAACGACTTACCAGCACAATTATTCTGCATTTATAATTAGCTCATCAAATTCCTGTAACACTCGTTAGTATCTCACTGATGATTTCATTAGTAAACTCACAATCTACTGAATGTACCGACCCCTCCCCAGATCATCAGTCTCACAGATTCCTCTATCCAACGTCTGTCTGACTGTCTCTATATCTATTTATCTCTCTCTTTCTCTCTATCACTGTCTCTCTTTCTCTCTATCGCTGTCTCTCTTTCTCTCTATCACTGTCTCTC
>CM044439.1:171479510-171522756 GCA_024363595.1 Xenopus borealis | reverse complement strand
GTATATTATTATTGTATATTATTATTGTATATTATTATTGTATATTATTATTGTATATTAGTGAGGGTGCACAATACTCATCACTCCCAGGGGAGATACTCAGTACCACTGAACATCCGGTTCTACTCGTGCTCATTCAGGGGAAGTGTAAGACCTGCAGGGAGGAGGCAGGAGACAATATAATGTTATTATAGAACCCTATACCCCTGTCCCCTCTGGGAACAAACCGCACAACCCCAGTCTGGAATATGTCACACTTACCCCCAACCATAACAGTGTGTGAGTGAGAGTTGAAATCTCCTTTCTTTCCCACCAACGAATCCCCTTCTCTTGGTAGGGAATCCCATAACCTGACTGTCCTTACAGTAAAGAACCCCTTCCTATGCTGATGGTGAGATCTCCTTTCCTCCCCACCAATGAATCACTCATTCCCCCTCTCTTGGTAGGGAATCCCATAACCTGACTGCCCTTACAGTAAAGAACCCCTTCCTATGCTGATGGCGAGATCTCCTTTTCTGCTTATACATTTATCTGGACATGACTCTGTCCTACTTTATTGTGCTGTGTGTCCCCCTGAGCTAATGAGACTGAACATTTCTCTAATTCACTGTATCACTTACAGACCTGCTTGATTATCACAGGAGAAGAGAAGGGATTGGGGTGAATAAGGTGATGTTTTTGTTAGGGAACAAGGAGGTTCCTGGGTGAGTTTGGCTGATAAGAAACTGAAGTGAAACCAGAATTAAAATACAAATTCTCAGGGATAATATAAAATATTGTTCTGCTGTTTAATCATTATTGAATTAATGATCTCCATCATATCTCTGCTATCTGGATATGTAGAATCATATCTGGGAATAAACACCCAGCCTTTCCATTGTCCCCATGCAGATGAATGGAAGGATAAATAAATAAATATATATATAAAGACTGGCACAGTCCCTGCCCTGGTCAGTGCTCTCAGCAAGATTCGAGGAATCAAATCAGCAGGTAAATCAGAGAATATTTCTGCATTCCCATAGAGATTCTTAGAAGTAGTCAATGTTCTGGCTGATGCATTGACCATAGGGGAAAAGGGGAAGCCTTGTGGTTTTGTACCCCCCATGCATAGCTAGTATTCTGAAAGAATGGGGGAGACATTTTGCCTTTTGGGGAGACTGTTGTTGTTGGGGTATGGAAGGACAGCTATCAGGGAGATATGGAGATGTGGGGTGAACCATGGGTGAGATATCCTACAGACATATAAGAAGCTTTGGGAAGGATTGATCTTCTGAGGTTTCTCATCCCTGGACTTCTTTTCAATCATGAAACTCATGTTCCTTAATGGGACACCTCCAGGCTCCATCAGAGTTTTAGCCCCTTAAGGGAACATGAGCTTCATGCTTGAAAGTTTGTCCAGGGGTGAGAAACCTCAGAAGATCAATCCTTCCCAAAGCTTCTTCTATGTCTGTAGGACATCTCACCCAAGGTTCACCTCACATCTCCATATCTCTCTGAAATACCTTTGCTGCCCTTCCTTACTCACCTCAATAACAAAAGTCTCTCCAAAAGGCAAGATGCCCCCCCCAGCCTTCCAAAATACATTCATCAGCTCTGGGAAGGATTGATCTTCTGATGTTTCTCACCTCTGGACCTCCTTTCAAGCATGGAGTTCCCTTATGGGGCTTATCCAGGCTGAAGTTTGATGGATGTTCCTTAACGTTCAAATAAAGCCAGAACCTGGGAATAATTATCGGGGGGGGGGGGGGGGGGGGGGTTAACCTAATCTCTATTCTACAACTGAATTTTTCTCATTTGTCTTTATTCCTGTCCCCTCCAGGAAAATGGGCTTCCTACTCTCTGCTGCCCTCGTGTGCATGGTGTCCTGCATTGCAGCTCAGAACAATAATCCAAGTAAGTTGCACCAATAATCAGTTGCTTCAGACCTGATGACTTGGGTTTCACAAATATTTTGGCTCATTGGTTACTACTGACCCTTGTCTCTTTTTCTTTCAACTGCAGCAGATAATTTGGCCCTTAGAGGTCGGGCGACCCAGTCTTCTACTTTCTACAATTACGTTTATGGCTATTTAGCAGCCGCAATCAACGCCATTGATGGGAACATGGACTCCAACTTCTACCATGGCTCCTGTTCTTACACCAACAACGACATGTCTCCCTGGTGGCGGGTGGATTTGCTGAAGCCCCATAAGATCTCCCAGATCGTGGTGACCAACAGGGGGGACTGCTGCGGAGATTTAATTGACGGGGCTCAGATCCTGGTTGGAGATTCCCTGGAAAATAATGGAAATAACAATCCCAGGTCAGTCGTGGGCTCCGTGCTCAGATTTGCCTTTTTTCTACATCAGAGACCTCAGGCCAAAGTCCCTACTTAGGTGGCACTTATGTGATACTGTTCATTTACAGCTCTGTAGTAAAACCCCCAACACAGCAGAACTGACCTCACTGAGTCATTGTATTTTAATAAATTTGAGCTGCCATATTGATTGACACTGTTGGGGAACTCAATATCAAGCCTCTCCATGGGCATTATGGGGGCTATTCTTTGGGCATTTAATAAGATTTTGGAGCATTTGAGGTTAATTAAACCATTCAGCTGATTTTTTGCTAAGACTAACTTATTTTCCTCCTTCCAGCTGCTCGGAGATCAATTACTTGCCCAATGGAGGGACTCAGTTTTTCGAGTGCAACGGGATGGTCGGCCGATACGTTAATATTATTATCCCGGGAAAAGAAACCTATCTTACTCTTTGTGAGGTGCAAGTCTTTGGGGAACCAGTATCCAAGAAGCCCCCCTGCTCATGATGTCCCCCAAGTGGTTACTAAACTACATCTCCCAGCATGCCTAGCTGGAAATGATCCTCTGTACAGTGAGGCTTATGCTGTTATACACATAAACCAGAATTAAAAAAATCAAATGATCAATAAAGTTTCATTGAATTAATCCTGCTTTGTAACTGTGATTTGTACAATAACAATGATAATTAACAATAATGTTTTTTTTTTGGGGGACCAATGATTTCAGAGAAGTCTGGCAAAATTTTATAAAAGAGGCAATAGTAACCTATAGCAACTGATGAGATGTTTTCAAACAGGTGACTACTCAATTCCTCAGGCTGGTTGGTTGCTATGGGATACTAGACCTGGTGGCAGGTGATGATTCTATAAAGTCCCCCTGAACAAAACAGGGCAGAATTTGGGGGTACTGATCACAAACACACTGCCATAAAAGCAGGACAATTGCTTTTAGGGGTTACATTGTTCATAATGTGGCCCTAGAGGGGTTTTTATTGTTGTGTATTCTCATAACATCCATTGCTCATGTTACTGGGATCCCAGGGTGTTTATTGGGTCCTTTATTTGTTATCTGAGTTCCAACGTTCAAAACTTTAGTTTGAGACAAGGTTATAAGGTCTCAGATCTGCCCCTTGGTCCCCTGGACTCTTCTCATAACATCCATTGCTCATGTTACTGGGGTGCCGGGATGTTTATTGGGTCCTTTATTTGTTATCTGAGTTCCAAAGTTCAAAACTTTAGTTTGAGACAAGGTTATAAGGTCTCAGATCTGCCCCTTGGTCCCCTGGACACTTCTCCCAACATCCATTGCTCATGTTACTGGGGTCCCGGGATGTTTATTGGGTCCTTTATTTGTTATCTGAGTTCCAAAGTTCAAAACTTTAGTTTGAGACAAGGTTATAAGGTCTCAGATCTGCCCCTTGGTCCCCTGGACTCTTCTCATAACATCCATTGCTCATGTTACTGGGGTCCCGGGATGTTTATTGGGTCCTTTATTTGTTATCTGAGTTCCAAAGTTCAAAACTTTAGTTTGAGACAAGGTTATAAGGTCTCAGATCTGCCCCTTGGTCCCCTGGACTCTTCTCCCAACATCCATTGCTCATGTTACTGGGCCCCCTGGATGTTTATTGGGTCCTTTATTTGTTATCTGAGTTTAGGGATTCAGGCCAGGGATCTGCCCCTTGGTCCCCTTGATTGTTCTCTCAACATTCATCCAGCACCCCAAGTCAATGAAATATTAGGGAAAATGAACTTGCTAGGGGGCTGGTTGACAAATAGGAGAGTGAATCCTGAGCATAACTAAAGGATAGATGGCCCCACAGCATTCTGTATTGGCCCACAAACTTGGGGTCAAAGTCATCTTGACCACTAGGCATTAGACAGTAAATTGCGGAAACCAGAGTTCAACAGAAGGAGAATTATATGCCCCCCCGTGCAACAGCATTAGAGTCTCCCTGCATGAAAGCAATGCACCCCAATAAATTCTGCAGTGGAAATCCACTGGCCTCTGAACAGTACCATCCCTAGAACTCTACTGTCTGAATATCTGCATTTAACCCTGTTATATCCTGCTGCCCTCCGCAACTCCCAGCCAGTCACCTCAATACATAATGGGGTGCATATGAGGGAGCCAGTGGCAGGACTATAGCCTATTGGCCCGGCCACAGAAATAACCTGCTGAAAGGGCTTCTGGGAAGAGCCAGTGAGTGTAGGATGGCAAGTATAGTGGGCACGTCCAGTCCTTGTATCCAGGGGCTGATATGGAATCGGGCCGTCTGGGATCCCCCCAAAATACACAACTATACAACTTCATGTGACTAAGCTTTATTTTCTAGTACAAGGTTGGCTACACTGGATCCATTTAATGAAATATTTCTAAACAAAAAACATTTCTAGCTGATTGAAATACACTTCTAATACATTATACAACTTTTCATTTCCCCCTCGTTTATTGCTTTTATGGTTTTCATCATATTAATCTTCCTGTGCTGAACTGCAAATGAAAATACTGTCTGGTTGCTGGGGGGGGGGTCACTGACCCTGGCAACTAAAAAACTGTGTGAGAGTGTGAGAATCCCAAAAAAATAAAGACCAGTTGCATATGGTCTTAGAGTACTGCTGACTACGACTTACTAAAAGTTCATATTAAGGGGACCTTTCCCTTTAAATGAATATGAGTGACACAGGACATATTCACCTGCGGAGCTTGCGTGCCACTCGGGGTTATGGAACATTAAATATTGGCCGGATCCCATTGTGCTGCTGAGTCACTGTTGGTTTAATAATCCCCCTCCTATGTTGGATATCTAAACAATTGTCTGAACTGTATCACAGTGGGTACCACCCATTCTACCAACGGTCACGTTTAGGGTGAGGGATTTCCAAAACTGACTTCATCCTATAAAACCTCAGATCACACTTTCCCCGCTCAGTTTTTCTGTGTGAGGTGCAGGGAGTTGAGGTCTGGACGATACAGGAAACCAGAGGAAATTAAAGAAATTCAGCGCAGTGAGTTTTCTACTTTCTTTTTAGCCACTTACTGGCCAGGAAGTCAACGGATCCAATCAGGGGCTGGTGACTGGTAACAACATGGGGCTAATATTTACGGTTATGCTTATTGGGCCTCAATTGCTAAAGGGCGATAAAGCTGAAACAGACCAGCAGGGTATATGCCCATAGAGTGGAGCAATCATTTCCTTCAACTCTACAAACAGAAATAATTGGGGCCAATGAAGGTAAAAGGCAAACCCTGGGCATTCTCAAAGACAAGTTTACGTAAAAAAAAAAATTTTTTTGAATAGGCTCTGTCCCTTGGGTCCCTGTCTCAAGCTCTGTGCAGTTATGTGCCTTTTCTGGTTATAGATTTGGGTTTCTGTGACTCTTACTAGTTATAGTAACATGAGACAACTGATGGCATTCTTCAGAGCTTCCCAAATTTTTCACCGACTAGTATCTTGCTCCACTGATGGATCAACATCTATGAGAACGTAAGGTCAAAAATGAGGCCACTTTTTAGCAAAAAAAAAAAAAAGGACTGTTCCTGATCTCTAAGAGACCTTAATCCCTTGACTGAGGTGAGTAGGAGCAATGGCCTTCCACAGACCATCTCCATTACAATTCCATTCAATTCTGTGCAGTTCTGTGCCTGTTCAGGTTATAGATTTGGGTTTCTGTGACTCTAACTAGTGATAGTTACATAAGACAACTGATGGTATTATACAGAGCTGCCCAAATTTGTCACCTAGCGATTATCCTGCTCCACAGATGGCTCAACATCTGTGAGAACATAAAGTCACCCCTTAGCCCCACTAAATGATCAGGATAGGCTCAACAAACCCAAATTAGGTCACTGATCTCTAAAAGTCCTTAATACGGTGACTGAGGTGAGTAGGAGCAATGTCCTTCCACAGACCATCTCCAGACCATCTTCATTCTAATTGCATTCAATTTTATGCAGTTCTTTGCCTCTTCTGGTAATAGATTTGGGGTTCTGTGACTCTTAGTACTGATAGTAGATAGTTATAGAGATAACTGATGGTATTCTTCAGAGTTGCAACTCTGCGATTCCCAAATTTGAAACTGACTAGTAGCCTCCTCCACTGATGGTTAAATATATATGAAAAAATAGGGGCATCTCTTAGCCCCACTAAATGATCAGCATAGGTGCAACAAACCCACGTAAAGTACTTTTTTTGGCCAAAAAGACATACCCAGGATTTTTCCTGATCTCTAAGAGTTCTTAATCTCATAACTAAGGAGCATTGGGCTTCCATAGACCATCTCCAGAGGAAAGCTTTGGTCTCCACATCCAATCCCAGTGCCCATCAGAATTGGTGTGAGAATTAGTAACATCAGTCAGACCACATTTTTGTATTGCTGGGAATGATCTCATTTAAAAATCTCAACAAAATCTTCCTTACTTTCTCTTTTTCAGAACATGATGCTCCTACTGACCATTGCCTTCTTGTGTGTCACTTCGGGGGTTCTGTCTCAGAGTAATAACAACAACGTTCCAAGTAAGTTGTGCCACCGGTATTCTCCAGCCTTCCCAGTTGGTTGCACTTTCGCTGAACTCCTCCCTCGTTTCAGTTCTTTACTTATCTGAGCCGCCTGCTGATTAGGCACGGGCCCTCACTTAAAGCCAATGGGTTGTGCCAAGTAAACATAAGATTAGAATCAAATATAACCTGCTGTGGGTTCAGAATCAGTACCATGATCCTTTACTATTGGGTTTTGGAAACATGTTTATGTATTAATCTTTTCTTCATTGATCTCTTTTTGTTGGGGGGGTATGTAGGAGCCCCCCATCAAATTGCTTTGTAATGCCTTATAATGTCTTTGACCCCCAAATCTGTGGTCCAGTGGTCTTAACTTATGAACTAAATCATTGACCAGCCACAATACTGATTAACAACTTAATCTTCTGACCACAGGTGAGAATTTGGCACTCCAGGGTCGGGCGACTCAATCTTCTATATACTACTATTTCGCCTATGGCTACTTAGCAGCGGCTATCAATGCCATTGATGGAAACATGGATGCCAACTTCCAACATGGAACATGTTCCAGCACCAATAACGACATGTCCCCCTGGTGGCGGGTGGATTTACTGGACTCCTATCAAATATCCCAGGTGGTCGTGACAAACAGGGGTGACTGCTGTGGAGATTTGATAAACGGAGCTCAGATCCTCATTGGGGATTCAATGGAAAACAACGGCAATAACAATCCCAGGTGAGGAAAATGTAATGCACAGGGAGGTGTTGTGTCATGAAATTCTACAATAGGGTCATAGACGTGTAGCATGCTACCTGCAGGATAGGTGTTAGTATTACGTAGAAGATGTAGAGAACTGTCTCATTTGACAAGTATGACCCTATGACCATAACTATAAAAAATATATAATTCATTATATTATCAAGCACTTCCAATACAAGGTCCTCACAGAAGTCCTTCACTTGGGATCTCTCTTCAGTTGGAGTCCACCTGCTGGTGGTAGATGCTTAGGAAACTGTTGTGTTTTGGTAGCCGAGGATAAACAGTCCTTTATTAGCAGGTTCATGCAGTCATTACATATCAGCAGTAACTTGAACTGTTACCCTTTTAGGCAGTATAGAAAGTACAGTGTATGCACATTATACTCTTGTACACAGTGACTCCTACAGGCTATTTGTATAAACATCACATATTCCCCCTATAGTAGGAAAACATTTTGGAAAATGTAATAAAAAGAAACCATAAACTGTATGCATCTTAAAGCAATATATACATTCTTCACAACACATAGTCCTTGGTCCATGCAGGTAGTTTTCTGATTCTCTCAGTATGCCTCATAGCCAGGTTCAATTTCTTCAGGCCTATTGCATTCGACATCAGGAGTAGGAAAATGTCCTTCATCAAATGGAACATCTCCAAAGTCATATCTAGCAGGAGCAAGACGACTTGCATTCCATATTCGTCCATCAGACAGTTCATATGTGTATGGTCCTCTCTGGCGTCTCACTTTAAGTGGTGTAGTAAATTTATATTGTCCTTGTTTCATTATTCCTGGTTTCTTAATTCTGACTAAAGATCCAGGCTTCTCTTGCACCACAATAGGACCCACAATATCAATAGCAAGTTTTTCCCATGCTGAATCAGGGCATGGTACTGGCTGAAGTGGTGGTGTATGTGTGATAGCTGTTTTGTCGTGATTCTGACAAGTAACACAAGAATGAATGGCAGTTACCACATCAGCATCCATTGCTGGCCACCAGTATAGTTCTCGTAGTCTTTGTTTTGAACGTACAATTCTTTGATGACTCTCATGTGCAAGTTGTATGAGCTTTTCTCGCAAGGTCTCTGGTACCAGTAAGTGGTGAGCTCCACGGGCAACATAGTCATCTACTAAGGACAGTTCATATCTAATCCTGTAGTAAGGTTGAAGAACAGCAGGCCTGGACTGGGGTCTGTGGGTTCGGGCAAATGCCCGATGGGCCGCTTGCTTTAAAATGTTAATGGACTGCTCACCTAAAAATGCTAATTAGGTCTGTCTTTAATATGTAAATGAGCCAATCACTTTAGAAATGTAAATGAACGGTCTATAATAGCCAGCCACAGCTAAGCAGATGCCTGTATTTGTCAATACTGGCATATTGGAGGAACCAGGAATTCTGACCAACTTCAGTTAGTAATATTAGAGTTGCTTGCTATATACCCAATCCCTTATGCTTATGATAAGTATACTGGCAACTGGAGGATCCATGCTCAGAACAAACACTTCAGCCTGTATATGTTACACTGTGATATGTAGCATTAATTGCATGAGTCCAGTGATCCCCAACCAGTAGCTCGTGAGTAACATGTTGCTCTCCAGCCCCTTGGATGTTGCTCCCAGTGGCCTCAAAGCAGGTGCTTATTTTTGAATTACAGACCTGGAGGCAAGTTTTGGTTGTATAAAAACCAGGTGTACTGCCAAACAAAGCCTCAATGTAGGTTGATAATCCACATAGGGATACTAAATGGCCAATCACAGCTCTTATTTGGCACCCCAAGTACATTTTTCATGCTAGTGTTGCTCCCCAACTCCTTTTACTTCTGAATGTTGCTCACGGGTTCAAAAGGTTGGGGATCCCTGGTCTAGTCTATTCAAGTATGACACACTTTGGCCCACTGCAACACACATGGCCATTAAAGTTCTCTTATCTTTAGGGTGCATGGTCTAGCTGGGCTGGGGGCACACAATGTATACACACAATATTTAGTATATACTATAAGTATAGGGTCACTGGTCCATCAGATATCAGAATAGTTATGATAGAGGGTGTTCTAACATATATGGTATATAATATTGCTAGGGATTATATGGTAATGGATTCTTAAAATATCCATTAATAAACACTAGTTCTAGTTAACCTTGGGGTTGGAAATATATATCATGCTTTGCATGCGCGTGAATGCATGGGCTGCTTTGATACTTTTGCCAGGGCTGCTTTTTCTTTTGAAAACACATGCTAGAGCTTCTGTCTCTGTAAGTGTTCTTGATGCAAATGCATCAGTTTTTTTCTGAATTGCCAGCATGGATCTGTGTGAGAACTGCACCAATGCCATAGTCTGAAGCCTCTATAGTAACCACAGTGGGTAGTGCAGGATCAAATAAAGCTACAGCTGGACTGTTCACAATTAACTGTTTCACTATGTCAAAGCTATGCTGAGCAGTCTCTGACCAAGACTTGAAGTTCCTCATAGTAGTGCTCTAAGTGGCTTCACAACTGAAGAATACCATGAAGTAAGACCTAAGAAAGCTTGTAAGGTCTGAAAATCAGTTGGAGTAGGTGCTTGTGTTACAGTCTTGACAGACTGACAGAAATGACAGCTGAGTTTGTCTGAAGTGGCATTTCGAAAGGTTCAGTTTGAGTCCTGCAGAATCAATGCATTTCACGACTTTTTCTAGGTACTTGTCATAAAGATCCATAGTTGAAGCGTAGACAATTACATCATCCAAGTAGAATTGTACAACAGATATGTCATGGAGTATAGAAGACATCAGTCATTGAAAACAACTGTAGCCAGTCCATAGGGTACACGCTTGAACCAAAACAAATCATCATGTGTGAGAAATGCAGTGAGGTCTCGGCTTTTTTCATGCAGTAATACTTGATGATAAGCACTCTGAAGATCAAAGTGGAAAAGAATTTTGCTCCTCGGAGTTCTGAAAATATTTCCTCTATGTGTGGAAAAGGATGATTATCCATAACAACTGCTTTATTAGGTTCACAGAAATCAACACACAATCGAATACCTCCAGTTTTCTTCATTGTTAAAACAATTGGTGAAACCCATTCGACGGATTCTGATTTTTCAATCATATCTTGCTCTACTAGTTTCTTTAGTGCCTGTGAGACAGTCTGCCTTATAGAGTAGGGTGATCACTTCAATTTTTGGCATACTGGTTTTACATCTGGTCTCAGCTTAACTTTGTGTACAAAGTTCAAATTGTACAGTCACTGACAAGCAACCAAGCACAGAGATTGGATCCTTTAAGTAACTGACCAGTCTCAGGGCAGGTGCAACAAGTAGATCTTTTGCAAAGTATTTCAAGAAAATATCCTTTGGTAGTATAGAAACAGCTGAACCTGTATCAAGCATCAGGTTAATGGAGTGCCCCTTGTCAGCAGAAGCAGTACTGACACTGACAGTGCATATAAACTTGTCTGGAATAAATGTAAAAGCTTTATCCACACTTAATACCGTAACATTTGAAGCAGTGACTTCATAAACATCTTTAGCAAAACTACAGCAGGTCTTTGCAAAATTTACTTTTTTTTCATTTGCTGCACTGTACAGCTTTTGCAGGACATGTAGCATAATTTGCAGTGTGTTGTGTTGAACCATGACGGAAGCAGTATTTTTTATTTGTATTTTCTGCATGGTTTTTCAGTGTAGGTGAATCTCTTTCCTTAGCTCTGTATTTTGCCTGTGACTGTGCATTATAAGGCTCCAGTGCTGCATTTACAGTCTGTACATTCCCAGCAGTTCCCTGACTGAGAGTTTTAGCCTCTGCCACTGCTGTTTCAATTTGGCCAGCAACTGTAATAACGTTTGCAAGGGTTAAATCTTGCTCTAGGAGCAGTCTCTCTCTAATGTGTGGTGAGTTTGTTAGTTTCCCAAACTCACAGGTAACAACCAGCTCTCTCAAAGCTGCTACAAATTGTTCTGTGGATTCACCATTACATTGACCATGTTGGCCGGATTTATATCTTTGAGCAACCACATTTACTCTTGGCAAAAAAAAGTTCTTTATAGCAGTAAGAGCAATTTCATAAGTCTCATCAAGTAATGGTAATGTAAGAGACTCTGTGTATGCCTCTGCCCCCAGGCAGTGAATAAGTAGAGCATGCTTTCTAGCAGCAGAAATCTCCCCCTGGTCAGCAGCAATAATGTAATTATCAAACATACAGATCCAAGCAGTAAAAGTGTATGGTAGGCTCACTAGGCTTTGGATGAAAAGCTGCAGGCTGCTGCAGAGGTAGAAGAGACATCTCATAGCCAATTTGTTATGTTTTGGTAGCCAAGGATGAGCAGAGTATTAGAGTTTTATACTTTATATCCCTCTATCCCTGAGGCCCATACTGTAATTGACACCTTCTTTCTCTTTTCTCTGCAGCTGCGCAGAAATCTATTCCATGCAAAATGGAGAAACTCAGTCTTTCGAGTGCAACGGGATGGTTGGCCGTTTCGTCAACATCATTATACCAGGGCAACAACAGTATCTTACACTGTGCGAAGTTCAGATCTATGGTCAGCCAGTGTCCAAGGGGTCTTCTTCTTAAACATGGCCATGGACGAAAAATAAAAATGAAAGCAATAACAATAATAATGCATAAAAAAAATAAAAAAAATTTAAGTTTCAGAAGTTTTCAAGTTTTTCCATGGAAAACATGGAGTTAGATGGAATCACTACACCAGCCTTGTCCATTTTTTCTCTCATGGTGTTACTTTACTACAACTCCCACAATTCATGTCTATCTCTGCTAATTATACATGTACATTTTTTATTTTTTTTTTTAATCTCTTATTAATACTGGAAACTTGTAGCACATTAAAAAGGTCATTATACTTTTCAGCTCTGAATTTGCCTTTGTATTTTTCCAATAGGAATATTAATTAGGGGAATGATTTGTTGCTTTGCTTTCTCTACCTTCTACAAAGGTGCTGATAACAACTTCAGTCATATATATGCTGCCAATCCATCAGATCTGTTCACTAAAGGCTTCCATACCACCTCATAGTCCTCCTGTAGTGTTATAATCTATTTGAAAGAGCAATAGCATCCCCTAACTTATGTTAAAGGGGGTTCCATGCTTTCCTTTTCATTGAGTTCTCTGGACAGTACGCACATACCCATGCCCTCAAGAACATCACTAGATAATAAACAAACCCAGAATATTTTTGAGACACATGGGTTCTGGGCTTATAGGAAAGTGAGAGCAGTTGTGGGTGGACCTGGCAAATATTTGGAAGGTTGGGTCTTTTTTCAAGAAACAAGTGGTGGGTCCATAGAAATAGGAAGACTTATGAAAGTGAGACTCCAATATTAATTTTCCAAGAAAAGACTCATCAACAGAACATATGGGCACCTTTAGCAAGGCCAACTAATTTGAGGCATTTGGGCACTTCTGAGAGGGATGTTTCTGGTTTGTTCATGTGGAGAGTGTAGGTGGGCAGAGGATACGTTCTTCAACCTCAAGCTGTTTATCTCTTTTAGGCTGATATGGGGCTCTGATAGGAGCAGAATGTTGGGGGCAGGAGAACACCAAGAGTAAAACAAGAGACTCCTAGACAATGAACCTGCAAAGGCCAAGGAGATGACCCATGCTAGCATTTTGAGTAGAAACCTAGATAAGCTCATCATCATATTATCCACCACTGGACCACTTGAACGAATAAGTTGTTGAATCTTGACATACACAATGCTAGCAATTAATACATTCTGAGTTGCAAACTCAGAGCCATCTAGTGGTCTGTTGTGATAATGTTAGAGAATCCAGATTGTGTCTGGCTGTAGCATTGCAGGTACACCAGGAGAGGTACAGTTCTGCTACATGGGCACAGCTGGTGGCCCTAAGAGGGCCTGGCTAGAGATGATGGTATGTTTAGTGAGGTCTAGGTGGAAGTTGTGAAACATCAGGTTGGATGGTTTGTAGGTTTATGATAAATGTGGGTGGTATACACCAAGGGGGGCCTGGGGCAGTGCTTTAGGAAGACATTTGTTGAGCGTTCCTGATGTATGTAAAGTGTTGTCTTTTATATTGGCTAATTTAAAGTTAATACTAGGGTGAGAGTTATTGAATTGTTCATGGAACTGGATGAGTTTTTGTTCAGTATCTGCCCAGATAAGGAGGTAATTTATATATTGGAGGGGTTTGAGGTACAGGAGGATGGGAATCCTGTTCTAGTACAGCCATGAAAAGCTTGGCACTACTTACTCACATCCAGGCTTTCCTCACCTTGTGCATCTTCAATTATTTTCAGTTGGAAACAGAGACAGTTATTCAACCTCTAGAAACCTTGGATAGTGTAGCCCAGTGGCTCCCAGACTGTGGGTGTTCTAGACCAAGGGGCAGTGTCTGGGAAGAGATCTGTTGAGAGTTCCTTTTGGTTCTCCTAGAATATCTTGTAAAACTCAATTATAAGAAGTCTGGTAGGGGGAGATTTGAGAGGAGCAACGAGTTGACATTCTAGATATTCATGGAGTCTTGGATGATTCTTCACTCTAGGAGCGTGTCCCTAGATCTGTGCTCAGAGTGGGGGCCCTTCACCAAATGTTGCACCTCATCTTGAACTAAAAAAATGCTACAGACTGTGGGTTCCAGGTTGGTCTCCTTTACATTCATAGTCAATAGGCTTCAATCAAATTGCCCTTTTCCTCTCCCATCTCAGCTCAACTTTGACTTGGGCATGTGGCTCATAGTCTAGCTTTTCCTCGTTCCCCATAATGAAGCATCATTGCCCAGTCTGTGTGTTATTTATAGACACAGGGAACATAACTTTTTTCTGGTGACCTCTTTTAGGTTGAAAAAAGACACATGTCCATCAAGTTCAACCTTAAAGGGAAACTGTCATGGAAAAACATGTTATTTTCAAAACACATCAGTTAATAGTTCTGCTCCAGCAGAATTCTGCACGGAGATCCATTTCTCAAAACATCTCAAAAACAGATTTTTTTATATTCAGTTTTGAAATCTGACATGGGGTTAGATATTTTGTCAATTTCCCAGCTGCCCCTGGTCATGTGACTTGTGCCAGCACTTTAGGAGGGAACTGCTTTCTGGCAGGCTGTTGTTTTTCCTTCTCAATGTAACTGAATAGTACACAGTGGGACATGGATTTTACTATTGAGTGTTGTTCTTAGATCTACCAGGCAGCTGTTATCTTGTGTTAGGGAGCTGTTATCTGGTTACCTTCTCATTGTTCTGTTGTTAGGCTGCTGGGGGGGGAGGGAGGGGGCGATATCACTCCAACTTGCAGTACAGCAGTAAAGAGTGATTGAAGTTTATCAGAGCACAAGTCACATGACCAGGGGCAGCTGGGAAACTGACAATATGTCTAGCCCCATGTCAGATTTCAAAATGAAATATAAAAAAAATCTGTTTGCTCTTTTGAGAAATGGATTTCAGTGCAGGATTCTGCTGGAGCGACACTAATAACTGATGTGTTTTGAAAAGAAAAACATTTTTTCCCATGACGGTATCCCTTTAAGTCTATATATAACCTGCCTAACTGCTAGTTGATCCGGAGGAAGGCGAAAAATCCATCTGAAGCCTCTCAATTTGGGGGAAAAATTCCTTCCTGACTCCAAGATGCAATGGGACCAGTCCCTGGATCAACTTGTACTATGAGCTATCTTCCATATCCCTGTATTCTGATGATTCGGCTCTAAATGTCTGTAATGAAAAAATGTTCTTGCAACTGACAGTTGCTGAATTGATTGTTATTGTAACATGTATGGACACCTTAATTCATGGTAGTTTTTATACACTAATTGTTCTGCAGCCTGAGATAAGAAGGGGTTTAGAGTAACAATAATATGAGGCTTTTGTCTATTTTTATAACCCCCCCCGCCCCCCACAGCAGCCCCAGGCATCTCCAACCAGAAGTCTTGTAACAGTCATATAAAGAGTAACTGCCATGCTCATGTGTCCCAGAAAATGTACTGCCACCTTCAGGCACACTGAAGAACTACAGCTTTCATTCAGAGGGCACCCACCCTCCTAAACATGACCCTACAGAGGCCAATAAGTTGCAGATTTAGTCTGGGAGGCTAATGATCATGTGACAGGGAGGCTAATGATCATGTGACAGGGAGGCTAATGATCATGTGACAGGGAGCCATATCACTTTAATATAGAAAAATAAATAATTTGTGTTGAGGATTCACTTTATTGGCCTTTCAGAAAAGAACTTTTTTTCAGCCCAGAGAGCACAAATCAACAAGTAAATCATGAATTTCAATGAAACAAGAGCTGGGCGGAACCATCAGTTTATTGGTTCAGGGCCCCACAGAGCTTTGCAGAGTCAAAATAACAGTCCCCTAAATAATAGCACCTCTCCAGGTTGCCTCTGGAACTCCCCCTAGCAACCAGGCTGCCGATAGAATGACTGAAAATAAAAAGGGACTGATGGGCCAGGAAAATCAAGTAGTCATATTAACAGTAAAAAAAAATAATAATGTGATTCTCTCTTGTGGCTAATGGAAGGGGCTCACTGAGCCATTTGGTACAAGTGAGGCGATGCCCCAACTCTCTGCACCCCTATATCTCCTCCCCGGCGTGTGCTGCCATATGGGCGGCCAGACTGGAGCTGTGGGCAAAGCACTTGGCACAAACACTGCACTGGTAGAGTCTGTCCCCCCCTGAGCGGCTCTGCTTGTGCCTCATGAGATGGGAGTGGAGGCTGAAGTGTTGGCCGCCCGTGTGGGTGCCATTGTGCAGGGTGTAAGTGTCCCAGTCTGGGAAGGACTCGCCGCACTCAGTACAAGTGTAGTTATTCTCCTCCGGGTGGTTCCGCTGGTGTTTCCTATAACCCGAGCGAGTGAAGAAAGTCTTGTGGCAGCGGTTGCACTTGTACACCGTCTCCGTCATTAGAGTGATGTTCCCAGAGGAGTCGACGGAGCTTCTCTCTCGGGCAATAGACTTCTCCGGAGAGGCGCGGCCACAGTCCTGACGCCTCCCCCGAGCCCTCCTCTCATGCTCATTGGCTCCCTGGCCAAGAGGCTTCGTAGACTGGAAGTGGGTCCCCTGAGCACCGACAATTGGAAATTCTTCAAAGAGTTTTCTGTCCAAATCTTCTTCATCTGCTCAAGAGAAAAACAAAGGGTCACACTATGGAGGGGCAGGGGCACTTTACCTTTCCTGGGAAGTCTGGGATTAAGTCTGGGATATCAGTACTTACCCAGGTACAGAGCTCTGATTCTCTGTCCTTCCTGCTCCTGGGCTGCTCTCTTCCCCATGGTCAGACATGAGCCACCCCAGAGTAAGTCAATTGTATCTCCTCCCAGTACTTTCCCAGATACAGGGATCTAACTCACTGTCCTTCCTGCTCACGGACTGCTCTGTTTCCCATGGTCAGACAGGAACCTCCCCCTAAGAAAGTGAATAATATCTCCTCCCAGTTCTTACCCTGGTACAGCGCTCTGATTCTGATTCCTGGGCTGCTCTTTTTCCCATGGTCAGACCTCAGGAACCTCCCCCTGGGTAAGTGAATCCAATCTCCCCCCAGTTCTTACCCAGGTACAGAGCTCTGATTCTCTGTACTTCCTGCTCCTGGGCTGCTCTCTTTCCCATGGTCAGACATAAGCCACACCTGAGTAAGTGAATTATATCTCCTCCCAGTACTTAGCCGGGTACAGAGCTCTGATTTTCTCAGCACAGGAGCACTAGTCAGGGTTTGGTTCAGTGGCATCTCATGGGACAGACTAAAAAAGCCCTAGGCGGGCAGAACTAGATTGTGTAACATTTGTAAATCCCAGCATCCCAATAACATCTGGGGGATTCTCCATTAAATCCCGGCCCCTCTCTGCCCAAGTCTGTACATGTTCCCCCTCCTGCAGTGAGATTTGGCAGAAGCAAAGTGCAGTACAGTAGGTATAGTCAGACAGAGCAGGTTTGCGCCGTCTCTAGGTTGTGTCACAAAGAGGACTCTGTGTAGCTCCCAATCACATAACTTTTTGTTTGACTGCGGCTAGAAATGGCCTCACCAAATACTTGGCCTGGGAAATAGTCACCAGGACTAGCACGACCACAGAGAAAACCTTGGACCAGAGACAGACTGTTCTACTTGAGTCCATCAATGGAATAACGGCTGATGGTGAACATTCCTTAAACTCTTTTGGAAGAACTTTTCTGTCATTGGGATGAGGATTGGTTCCATGATTATCTCTGAATTGAGTGTGTGAGTGTCTATTAGATTTGGACACAGCGAGACCTTCACCTCTACCAGGTCCATCTATGGCCCAACGTGTGTTTACTGACTGGACAGACAGGACCCACGTTACATTGGGTTGTTCAGTTCCTGCTGGACTCATGTGCTCACTCTTTTATACTGGAAGCCAATCAGATCCACTCCTTCCCGCCCAGTCACTGGCAATTAGCTGCAGACCCTCCAGGTCCCCTGGTTGTGACCCCAGTGAAGCCCTAGATGTTCTACATGAGTTCTTTCTCTTCCTCTCATTTTCACTGGTGCCCAGTATCTTGGGGCAGGAGAGAGCACAGTAATTTAGAGATATGACATCACTATTGCCCACCTGAAGTGCAGTTCCCATTCATATCCCTTTCCCTGGAGTATCTGCTCCTCATTGGCTCCTTGGCAGAATGTGATTGGATTCTCCGGTACGACCTGGAAATGAGAGATGGGCCGTAATTAATGGACTGCCTGCCCCTCCCACAGACCAAGGACCCCACCCTCAGTCTATAGCTGATATAATGGGGCCTATAATAAGAGTGGGGAAATTTTATCAGCCTCCCAGAAATCCCTGCTGTTCATAGTCTTGTCCGTATGTCCATAAGTCACATGACATATATACAGCCCCTCCCTGCCAGCAGCTGTCACTTACCACGGGATGTCAGAGTCTGACGAATCATCGGCATTGTTTCCATGGAAGGCGGGGTCAGACATTCTAAATAATTCTGTTCCCTCTCAAAGGCATAGACCAATCGGATGCAAGTATCTGGAAAGGGGCGGGATTTGTAAAAATAAGATGAAAAAGAGCCGATACAACAATCCTGACCTGATAGGGGTGATAAACACATGTAACCCATGGCAACCAAACTGCCTGTAGAATATAGAGAAATTCTTATAATAGAGAATTTCTGCATTCTGCCACTAGGTGGTGCTTCACAAAGAACCAATGTACCCCACCCTGTAGGGTGAAGTTCTCCTTTAAGTAAACTAATAGGCAAGGATATTAAAGGCAATGTGCAATTGGTTTTTGCAGTCGCTATAAGGTTGCTAGGGCCCACATTACCCTAGAAACGGGTTTGACTGAGACACTAGAAGGAGAGGGGACTGAACAGAAAGATAAGAAATGAAAAGCAACAAGAACATCATTGCCTTTCAAGAGACATTGATTTTTCTCAGTGACCCCAATGATTTAGTCAGTGACCCCCCATTTCAAAGCTGGACAGAGGCAGAAGAAAAGGGCAAAGAACAAAAATTCCATAAAACACTAACAGTTAATGCAAGGTGAACTTCCCCTTTAATTGGCTAACGATGTTGCAGTTTGGCCCAAAGACAAAGATAAAGTTGCGTGAGAAGAAGAGATGGGACAGGCTCGGGAAGTGGCAAACCCCATACAGAGATGGGATCCTTTATCCAGAAAACCATTATCCAGGAAGTCCCTAATTACAGAAAGACTGTCTCCCATAGACTCCATTATAATCAAATCATCCAAACAGTCGCTTGTACTTGATCCCAACTAAGATACAATTAATCCTTATTGGAGGCAAAACCAGCCTATTGGCTTTATTTCATGTTTATATGATTTTCTAGTAGACTTAAGGTATGAAGATCCCAATTATGGAAAGATCCCTTATCTGGAAAACCCCAGGTCCCAAGCATTCTGGATAACAGGTCCCATACCTGTATAATATAACGATACAGTCTTGCTCAGGAAACAAGGACAAGTGAGCTTCCTAATGCATCGCCTCACATACCTCCCAACTGTCCTGTTTTTCACGGAACAGTCCCGATTTTGACAGCTGAACCCGCACTCCTGGATTGTTGCTAAAAAGGACCCGACTTTCTCTTTGATCTCCTGTACTGAACAACAAGAAAAAGATAACAAGTTTATAACTTAATTGGCTTTTGGCAGACACCCCAGGATACATGATAGCTGCACTAAGGTACATTTGTAACAATTTAAGGTAAGAAACTATTTAACAATTTAATATGAGCAAAGATACAATTGAAACAATTTAAGATAAGAAAATAAACAATTGTAACAATTTAAGATAAGAAAATAAACAATTGTAACAATTTAAGATAAGCAAAGAAACAACAGTAACAATTTAAAGATAAGGAAAGAAACAATTGTAACAATTCAAGATAAGGAAAGAAACAATTGTAACAATTCAAGATAAGCAAAGAAACAATTGTAACAATTTAAAGATAAGGAAAGAAACAATTGTAACCATTTAAGATAAGCAAAGAACCAATTATAACCATTTCAAGATAAGGAAAGAAACAATTGTAACAATTCAAGATAAGCAAAGAAACAATTGTAACAATTTAAGATAAGCAGGTCTCTTGGGGAAGGTGTGACTTAAATTTTAAAGGGCAATTCACCTTCATTAGCAAAACTGTAATAAGGGAAGGTCTACACGAGGAGATTTGGGGAGATTAGTCACTTTAGCCACAAATCTCTGGGGCGACTAATCTCCTCCTGTAGACCTTCCCTAACACATTAAACCTGACACTAAAACCTCCACAAATAAAACTTTCAATAACCTGCCAAATTTTCTAAAATGAACATGGTAATTAGGGGTGTGGCTGCAAAATGGGCGTGGTCAGAACATGTCACCATGCTGTGCACAGCAAAACTATTTATTTGTCCCTCTATTTCCAAAATGTTGGGAGGTATAGGCTGCCAGTAGATGCTGCAGTATGGCAGCTCCATTCCTATGAGCCTATGCAATGACTTAATATCAATAGAAAAATTGATTACAAAGAGTTATCAAGAGCCTCGGAGCTCTCGTCGTACTACAACTCCCAGCATGCATCAAGCAGCTTACGCTCTTCAGCTGTAGTTCAACTACAATTCCCACCACCACCCCCTCCTGAGCATTGTAAGTTAAGCATTTAGAGTTAATATTTAAAAGTGAATCTAGCGGGTGAGTAAATCCCCCCCTACAGATTCCCTGTGTATAAGAGGAGCCTCACAGCTGAGCACTGGGAATTGATAGAAATACATGGGATGCACCTGCTCCCACTCCTTACAATTAGCACAGAGCTTAATGGGAAAGGCTGCTGGGAACTGTAGTTCAGAAAAAGTTTAGCAATCTCTGATGTGCAGCTCCTCCCACTTATTGTCCCAATGTCCTAAAGGGACTGACCAGCTTCTCCCTTTTCACCCCCTGGGGCTGGGGCCCCTGCTGTGTCTGACACTCACAGGTTAAACCCCCCTCTCCAGCCAAGTGTGACAGTCACAGGGTTAAACCTCCCCCCTCTCCAAACCCCGTGTGGGACTCACAGGCGGCAGCAGCAGGATCCAGGGAGAGAGTGTCGGCCAATGAATGGCACATGTTCTGGGGGAGGGCAAGCTCTGCTGCACAACTCAGGAAATACTTCCAGAACAAAGGCTGCAGCACCCCGGGGCATCCTGGGAAATGTAGTTTTCTCTGCACAGCAGGAGACAGGAGTCTGTAGCACCTGTGTGTGTGTGTTTGTTTTGTGGGGGAGACACTTAGTGGGATGGGGAATTCAGTGAGGGATTTGAGGGATATGTATCACACACATATAGCTATATACCTGCAATTAAATATATATATATATATATAGAGGGGCAAAGGGCAAATAACAGGTACAATCCTTAATTCTCACTCCCAGGGGCTGGGGCAGGAGGGCTCCACTCCCCAGGATCTGGATAAATGACCCCTTTCTGCCCCTGTATGTATTTTACTGGCCTCACCGGTATTTTTGATGGTTGATCCCAATGTTATTAATAGGGAAAAAAAGCTAAATATTACGTTTTTTGTTTTTTTTTAAGAAAAGGTGTCAACCCTAATCCAGGGTTTAAGGAGATTGAAGTGAGTGACAGCTAAAATCACGGATAAGGTAAGGACGAGAAGCACATTGAGAACTGGAGGCCCATCACTACAGATAAAAAGATTCTCACAAAGGTTATTTTCTTTAAGTTTATTTTTTTTTATTTTCAAGCACTTTATTGTCTGACTGTCAGTTCTGCAGGGTGATGGGGTGGAGAGGCTCTGGAATCATCCAAAGCTCATCGGTGGGGGAAATACTTTCTGAGTTTAGATCAGTCAAAAGCCTTTGATAGGGTGGATCACCAGTACCTATGGGCTGTTTTACGCTATCCCGGGTCAATTCATTAGTTGGATAAAAGTGTTGTACAAAGGGGCGAGAAGCTTCCCACTGATTTGTGGTTGGCAGGGTGAAGACTTCCAGGTTGGGGCAGGAGTAAGACAGGGGTGTCCTCCAAGTCCTTTACTGTATGTATTTGTGTTAGATCCCTTTCTTAGGTCACTGCAGAGAGGTAACTTGGAGGGTATCTGCACCCAATGGTTGGTAGCCTGAGGTTGGTAGCCTGAGGTTGGTAGCCTGAGGTTGGTAGCCTGAGGTTGGTAGCCTGAGGTTGGTAGCCTGAGGTTGGTAGCCTGAGGTTGGTAGCCTGAGGTTGGTAGCCTGAGGTTGGTAGCCTATGCGGATGATATGACGGTGGTCATCTCAAAGCCTGAAGAGGTGGAGAGAGTCTCCTGTTGCATCAGAAGCTACTCAGAGGCCTCAGGATCTCTGGTCAATAGTGAAAAATCTGAAGTTTTGTAGAGTCTGGAGGATGAGCCCAGTTTTGAGTTAAGAACCTTCCCTGTTGCATCTTCTCAAGTTAAAATACTAAGTGGTTAAATTTGGGAGGGAGGATACTGCCAGGCTAAATTGGGAAGAGAAGTTGGATTCAGGTTTGGCAAAGGTTCAGCGTTGGAAAGGGTGGAAGCTGATCTATAGGGAAAGAGTAAACCTTATCAAGACTTGTCTGATCTCTTTGTTTTTGTATGTGTCCTGTGTGTTCCCTTTGCCAGAATCTTTCTATGCTCGAGTCTATAGTTTATTCTTCCAGATACTCTGGGGGGAGTAAGTTAAACCCAGTCAAAAGAGGGGTAACGTTCCTGCAGAGGAAAGAGGGAGGTTTGGGGATGGTCTGTCCTGTGACCTTCTTTGGTGTCATGTTCCTAAAGTTTAACTTTGGGGGTCTGACTCAAGGAACAAGCTCCCTGTGGGAAACTTGTATCAGGTCTTGGGTATCGTCTTTCATCATGGACTGGCTGCAGGGCGGTAGGGTGAAAGAAGTCCGTGTAAGGCGGAGCTATTTCCCACCACACATTGCCCTTAAGCTGATAAAGAAATGGGGCATTGGGGTGGCAGAAAGCACAAATCTATGCCAGGGTACTTTCAACCTATTTCTCTGTCCCGCTGGCTGTAAGGGACTGTACCAGTAAGAGCCTGGAGGAGACCTTGCAATATCTCAACAGTATGACTGAGACTCCCTGGGAAGCTGTTTGATAATGCCTGGCTGTCACTGCAGGGCAAACTGTATGTATGGGGCAATGTAATACCTGAGCCATGTAAATAAAGAGTGTCCCGGGGGTGTTGGGTGGAGGAGAGTCAAGAGCACTTTTTGGTGAGTTGTCCTGTATCATGTAGTTTATATGAGGGTGTTGGGTATTTATAATATATGTATCAATGATTATGCTGAGAGAGCCTATGGAATCATACACAGGAACCATCGCTATAACAGAGAGACTGTATATATTGTTTTGTCTGTGATTCGCTATCACCTCTGGTGTATGAGATGTAGGAAAACAATAAGGAGAGAGAATGAGCCAATAGACCTCACACTAAACAGAATATTAAGGGAAATACGTTTTATTAAGATAAATGAGATCCAAAAACAAAGTGTGAATGAGAAATATTGGATGAACTTGGATTTCTCTTGGACTTCTTCTTCTCTGATTTCTTTGTAAATAATGTAAATGTTGCAATATAGTATTATTCTGATATGTCATGATTTTGTTGAAGTTTTAAAATTTTAATAAAAATCCCTATCTGATCCCCATTATAGGAAGCAGCAGTCCTGCTCCTAATGATCTCAATTTTTTTTAGACAATAGTCTACTTCCCTGAGTAGTATCCGTAAGCTCAGCGATGGCTCAAAGGCAAATAGATGGAGTCTTCTTAGCCTGGTCTTCAAGGTTTTAGAGAGCCCCATGTGCCCAAGTCCAGGAGAGAACTGTTTGTGCGGTGAGGCAAAAGATTTATTTGTTTCATAAATATTATTATCTTGGGTTAATACCGTGCTCATTATCCAGTTATTGCAGTGATGTGAATGACTATTCTGGGGTTAATACAATACATTTTCTGCAGCAATCTTACTGGCATGTCTGGCAAAGCTCAGAATTCATCTGAAATTATTTTACTGGCATGCCTGGGGTTGATGCAATACTAGTTATCTATTTTCTGCAGTTATATTTCTGGCATGTCAGGGGTTTGTTTGACACTTTCATCTTTTAGCTGCAGTGATTACTTTATTGTCTGGGGTAATTGCAATGCTCTGAATCCATTCTGCAGAGATGTTCTTAGCATGCCTGGGGTTAATAAAATGCTTGTAATCTATTTTCTGCAGTGATCTTATTGGCGTATCTGGGGTTAATGTTCTGAAATAATTTGCAGTGATCTTACTGGCATATCTGGGGTTAATGCAGTACTCTGAATTCATTCTACAGGGATGTTACTAGCCTGCCTGGGGTTAATATAGTGCTTATGAGCTATTTTCTGCAGATATCTTATTAGCATATCTGGGGTTAATGGTCTGAAACAAGTTGCAGTGATCTTACTGGCATGTCTGGGTTTAATGCTCTGAATCCATCTGCAGTGATTATTCCGATGTGCTGGGGGTTACTGCACTGCTCTTTATCTGTTTTTTTTTCCAGTGATCTTACTTGCATGTTTGAGGTTAATTCATTGCTCATTATACCTTTTTTCCAGTGATTTCCCTGGCATGTTCGGGGTTAAGGCAATGCTCTGAATCTAGTTTCTGCAGTAAACTTGTTCTAAGTTATTATGACTAAAGGGAGTGCTAAGGTTTTCCCCTTTACTTGCGTTACCCCCATATGTTGTTGAGACAGACATGCATATCAGGGTGATCTTCTTAACCCTCTGAGCGCTCCATGAACCTCTCTGTTTCGTAGACTGTAAATCATGGGGTTCAGCATTGGGGTGATGACTGTATAAAACACTGATACTATTTTACCCGTTTGTTCAGCTGAATGTCTGGGCCTCATGTATATGAACGTCGCTGTACCATAGAACAGCACCACCACAATCAAGTGGGCAACGCAAGTGGAAAAGGCTTTAGATCTTCCAGAAGTTACTCTCTTGGTGGCAATGAGAATTTGGACATAAGAAAAGAGAATGAGTAAAAGTGGAATGAGTAGCAGTATGGCACCTCCAGCGAACGACATGAAGACATTGATGGTGACATCGGAGCAGGAGAGTTGGAACAGGGACGTAACCTCACAAAAGAAATGGTCTATTGTATTTGGTCCACAGAAGGTCAAGTGATAAGTTGCGCCAACATCAACTGCAGATATGGCACAACCAGCCAGCCATGAAGCGATGATCAGCCTGGCACAGGTCATTCTGTTCACAATTGCAGTGTAACGCAGGGGCAAGCAGATGGCGACATAGCGATCGTAGGCCATAAAGGCCAAGAGAAAGCACTCACTCTCTGCTAGGAAGAGGTAGAAGAAGATCTGGAGGGCACATCCGTTATAGCTGATACTTTTCTTCTCCGCTAGGAAGTTCTCCAGCATCTTGGGGACAGTCACTGTGGTGTAGCAGATGTCCATGATGGACAGGTTGGCCAAGAAGAAGTACATTGGAATGTGCAGGCGACGGTCTTTCATCACAGCCACAATGAGGAGCCCATTCCCAACCAACGCTATCACATAGATGGACAGAAACAAGTAGAAAAGGAGAATTTGTACAGAAGGGTCACTGGAAAGCCCAAGGAGAATGATTTCCGGCAACTCACTACGATTTCCCGGTTCCATTTTAACCAATCAAATGTGTGAAGCAACTGAGGCTTACTGTAGATACAGGATGAGAGAGTGTCATCATATAAATATCTGTATGAGCTGTGCTTATGTCAGGGAAGGGCACAAAAAGCAAATTACTATTTGCCCCCAGCTGGTGCACTTTTTTACATAATGAATGCACAGGCCTTGAGTACTTTTCCTGGTGTCAATTTTTTTAGGTTGCAAGGGGGTGATGAACTTGACACAACTGCACTGGTTTAGTGATTTTGCTCAATGGGGGGGGGGGGTACCTAACAAATTGACACCCCCTTGCCCCATATGATTCTTAAATGGATATTTTTTAAAAATATCTGATCTTAAGCTCTTTGTGCACATGAAACCCTTCTCTTATATACCCCGAGCAAGGCAATGGTGGGAAGGGTGTAGTTACCCCACACAAAGGGTATAATACATAGAATACTGCAGGGGGTCGGTGTTAGTATTAAGGCGCTGGATTAATTTTGCTTTCAAATCATTTGTTACTATTGCTCCAGATCCCATAAGCACAGATACTCACCCCTAACATCAGAATTCATTATAAACAGTCACCCCATGGTTATATCTGTGGTGCCATTGGGACATTTCTGCATTTTGTCTAAGGCTCAAGCAAAGCCCCTTACGGAAACTTTACCCAAAAAAACGTACAAAATTACATTGGGCCCAAACAAAATTCCAAGTAATTCCAAGCAACTTTGCAATATAGGATATTGGGAAATGTAATCAAGATAGAAAACAGAACCTGTCCATCTATATGTCCCTTTCTATTATGGCAAATGATATCAATCTTGCCCTTACTTCTGCCAGTGGCAAAGCACGGACCTACCTAGAGCAGGGCATTGGGCACAGTGACTGAAGGTTCTCACAGATGACATTAAGGTGCTGGGACTTTTATAATCACTATTGCACCTCCCTTTACCTAGGGGTATATACCAACCATCTGCCAGTTCAAATCCCACAGCAACCAATGATATTGCTTTCATTAAAGTTAATGATGTTTCTCAGTAAGAGCTCACACATTGGTTCCTATAGGATATAGGGAGTTTTAGTCTACATCAGCCTACACCCTCCTGCATGCTTTTACATTTGGTTTGACCAACTTCAATCCAATAGGACTGCGAATGGTCTGTCAGAACTGACAAAACCATCTGTTTTTACTGATATCCCCTTTGCTTTCTCTGGAAAAGTGAGAATTGCCCCTTTCTAGTGATATTATTGTAAGATGCCCCCTTGGTGTAGCAATAGGAGTTCAGGAGAAACATGTACCCATCATGTATACATGATCAAGCTATTGGCATTAGGGTAAGTGAGCTCTAAATAAAAGATGTTGACACCACTGAAGGGACCCCTGATCCACTTTATTCCGCTCAAGTGGCAAGCACATTGCATTCATTTAAATAGACAATAGTGTTATAATGATCCATAATGTTTGCTCCATCTGTAGGTCAGGGATAGATAACTTGTTGCCAAACAATTCCCAGAGCCAATAATATTATTATTAAGAGTTATGACCATATGGATAGGGTTTTACCATTTCTTGTCTTCTCTTTGGATTACAGGTTTCTCAGTGGCATCTTCATGATTTGTAAATCACTCCATAAACCTGGTTGCTCATCATACTCTTCCTCTTTTTCCTCCACATCAGTTTTTTATATTTATTGGCTGCTAAAACACATATTGTAATTGTAATATGCCCAACATATTTTGTAGTCCATTGCAATGGACCATTGCATGCTCCATTCAGGTTTGATTTTTAAAATGATCTATTTGTTGGATTTCCTGGCCATCCACAGCATTCCCAAAAATGCTCAGCACAAAGTTCTACAGCATCATCACTTGTCTTACCCTGCTTCTTTATTATCCAGCTTGCACAGCTAGCTATAGCTTCCCTAGCTGGAACCAAGTGCCAGATGGCAGTGTTGACTACTGGATCAATTGTATTTAATTATTGATGCAAGGAAGCAAATGATCCATCAGACCTATATTTAATTGTGATTCAAGTTCCAGGTACCCAAAAGGATGTTGGTGAAGACCAACGCTAGTTATGCTCTCCAGCCCAATTCCTTGCCAAAGTAGATGTTATACCTCTGTGCTTTCCATGTTAGGAACTACTCCGCTTTTACATATGAGTTTGGTGCCATCTTCAGAACTTTGATTCATATGGTCTTCTATTTTGGGAGTGATGTAATATGTTCTTCAAGTCATAATATGAAAGAAAGCTTTTTAGTTGTAAGGTCTACCTCCAGGGTCCCACTCGGTGTGCACATAAATTACCACCCAGCATAGACCTTACCACTGTTCGTTTGCAGCTTCAAATTAGTTTGCTATGATCTGTTGCACAACCCCAGCCATATATTTGCTATAAATATTAAGGTTCTTTATTACTTGGCCCAGAGAATATGATCTATAGAATTCTGGTGACCTTCATCATGATAATGTCCTGGCGAAGCATTAAGAATGTACTGGCAAGAAAATTGTTATAGTGTAGTGTAAATCTATATGCCGTCTGAGCATCTTCTGGTATTTCATTTACTTTGCTCTGTCAATATAGATTTTGTTCTAAAATAAATAATAGCTCTTTTTCTCCATAGTTTATGTCTCGGTCTTTGTCATCACTGTGATCATTGGTCACCAACACCTTCCTGTATTACTGCTAGACAATATAGGTGTTGGGATCATCCTAGAACCTCTGCTAAGACCTGTCTGCCTTGGATAACCCTTCCATGATGCCTACACGCTTCATTACTTGAACTAGAACTGAAAGAAATGCAAAATGAAGATTTATGAGACCAGACAAGTACCCTGATATCACGTTCTTGTGATTGTTCCCATTTTAAATAAATTTGCGGTATTAAAGAACCTTTTACCTATTTCATACTTTATTCACCTCTACTTAGGAGATTCCATTATCCCTTCATAACAGTAGACCAGGGATCCCCAACCTTTTTTACTTGTGAGCCATATTCAAAAAGGGTTGGGGAGCAACACAAGTATTAAAAAGTCTCTTGGGGTGCTAAATAAATGCTGTGATTGACTATTCGGTAGCCCCTATGTGGACTAGCAGCCTACAGGTGGCTCTGCTTGGCACTATACTTAGTTTTTATGCAATTAAAACTTACTTCCAAACCTGAAATTCAAAAATAAGCACCTGCTTTGAGGACACCAAGAGCAACATCCAATTGGTTGGAGAGCAGCATGTTGCTCACGAGCTACTGGTTGGGGATCACTGCAGTAGACCATCCCTATAGAAATACTTAGGAGCAAATTTACTATTATTCCCCATAATAAGCTTGACCAAATTCGATATTCGATTAGCATTCGATCGTCGAATGCTAATCGAATAGTTCTAGGCTACCTTTTATTCGATATTCGATCATTCAACGATCGAATACAAATTTATTCGATCAGTCGAATAAATCATTCGATCATTCAAATAATTAGTACGATTCAAAGACTTCGATCATTCGAATCCTATTCGATCAAGACTTAGACTCAGAAGCCTATGGGAGGGCTCCCATAGGCTTCTATTGCAATTCAGTAGGTCCAATCTGGCGAAGTAGGTAGTCGAATATTTTAAACATTTTATTTTATTCGCTAATCGAATATTTGCTCATTCGAATCTATTCGATCATTCACTATTCGATGATCGAATATCCCTAATTTGCATATTCGACCAATCGAATAGATCCTACGATCAAATATTCCATCGAATTTGATTTTATTCACATGAATACATGTGAATTTAGTAAATCGGCCCCTAAGTAACCAAATGGGTGAGGCTGTTCAGAGTCTTGCAATCTTGAAAATGTTTTATTAGTCACCTGAATAGCTTCTTCAGTTCAACACTCACAACTGGAAATAGATCCACAACTGGAAAAAGATCCGTTATAAAAAGAAAAAAAAACTGGTCCCAAGTATTCCAGATAACAGATCCTACATATTTAAAGTGAAATTTTATAGCCGTTAAAAAACCCATTTTATAGGAGGAAAAAACATAGAAACAGTATTAACAATTAAGGGGCCCATTTATTAAACCTCACATTTTTAAATGGGGAAATTTTTCAAGGAAAAAAAAACTAAAAATTTTAGAGATTTATTATATCTTAAAGTTACTAAAAATCTCAATCTGAAAATTCTCAAACCTGTTGAGGTCATGTAGAAGTCAATGGCAGATGTTGCTGGAGATGCTTCGTGACATCGCGATCCACGCTGGTTTTCATTCGAAAATCCATCAAAGATGCGTTTTCTGAGCATCAATCGTATGATTTGAATTTACGCTCTTTTTTGTTGAGATGATTTTTCACCTTGATTTTTTCGAGAAGATTTATTGATAAATGAGTTATATTTGGGGATGGGAGTTTGGTCAAGTTTGTTTTAATAAAAAAATTAGATAAATTTGAGTTTTAGTAAATGCCACCTTAATGTCATCAGTTAAAATCGTTGCGAAAGTGATCATAAAAAATATGTTTGTATTATATATTTATATATTTACTGCACAATACAGTATTATGTTATTATGTGGTCATATTCCAGCTGAATGCTAATTAAAGGGATACTGACATGGGAAAACATTTTCATAATGATACATTTTCAAAATGCATCAGTTGACATATTTTTTTATATTCAGTTTTTAAATCTGACATGGTACTAAACATATTGTCAGTTTCCCAGTTGCCCCAGTCAAGTGACTTGTACAGCAATTTAGGAGGGAACTGCTTTCTGGCAGGCTGTTGTTTCTCCTACTCAATGTAACTGAATGTGTCTCAGTGGGATTTGACTTTTACTATTGAGGGTTGTTCTTAGATCTACCAGGCAGCTGTTATCTTGTGTTAGGTAGCTGTTATCTGGTTACCTTCCCATTGTTCTGTTGTCAGGCTTCTTGGGGGTATGATATCACTCCAACTTGTAGTACAGCAGTAAAGAGTGACTGAAGTTTATCAGAGCACAAGTCACATGACCAGGGGCAGCTGGAAAGCTGACAATATGACTAGCCCCATGTCAGATTTCAAAACTGAATATAAAAAAAACTCTCTTTTGAGAAATGGATTTCAGTGCAGAATTCTGCTGGAGCAGCACTATTAACTGATGTATTTTGAAAAAAAAAAACATGTGTTCCCATGACAGTAACCCTTTAATGTAATTATTAATATATTACAATTATGGTTCATTATACCCTATAGGTAAAGTACAATATTCCCTCATATAAACATATTTTGTATAATACATTATACATTATGGGGCACATTTACTAAAGGTCGAAGTGAATATTCGAATTAAACTAGAATTTTTTTAATTCTAATTTTGAATTAATTTTGAGCTACTTCAACTTTTGAATAGCCCACAATTTGATTTGAATTGAAAAAATTTGAATTTCGAAGTACTGTCTCTTTAAAATCCTTTGAATTCGACACGTTGCCACCTCAAAGCTGCCGAATTGCCATTTTAGCATATGGGGGACCTCCTGGAAGCTGTAGTGAAATTTTTTTTAGGAATTCAAAGGATTTTGCCCAAAATCGTTCAAATCGTTCGAATAGAACGATGCATTCGAACAATTTGAACAATTTTTATTCAATCAAAAACGGATCTATTCGATCTATTTTCGAAAAAAATTTCAATGATTTTTAACTTCGAAATTCGACCGTTAGTAAATCTGCCCCTATATTTATTTTGATAATTGTTATTATTTTTGTGGATAGCAATTAACCAGATGCATTACCATGTATAGACAACTTGTTGAAAATATTAAATCAATTTTTCCAAATAAAAAGTCTGCCTCTAATTAAAAAAAAAAAGATTATCAATTTAAAAAATGTTTTTTTACCTTTATTTTTGAACTTTTATTTTAAAATCAGAAATAATTGTGAACATTGATTTAACAATCTAAAAACTATAAAAATGAACCTACATAAGAACTCATTTTCTACACAAAAGATAAAAAGTATCCAGAGTTTCCATTTTCCTTTTTTTTTTTTTTTATTTTCTGTTCTATAATTCTACTTTATTTTTTTTAAGTACACAGGGTTCATAGTTTTTTTATGCATATTAAAAATTTAGATTTCATTTATAAATTCATACTTATTTTAATATTTGTAGAAGTTGTATATATGCTAATATATTTAAAGTAATCGAAGTACTTTAATAACATCAAAATAATAGAAAGAAATATATATAAAAAAATGATAAAAAATGTGTCCAAAACTCTCATTTCACTTTTTTTTTTACATTTTATAAATGGGCTGCATCATGTCATTATTACTGTAATATCATTCTTAAATTTCTGTTTCATTTTATGGAAGCTCAGTGAGTTCACTGTTATTTTGTGCATAAAATCAATAAATCAATTCAGATTTCATGTAAAATGTATTTTCTTTTTTTGTTTCATTTATTTGCAATTTTTTTTTAAATTTATTTTCCATTTTACTATTTCATTGAACCTGCTGTTCTCAGGCAGAAGCACAAACTTCTATTCTAATAATAATATCAATCGCTGGGCATTTACAGACACGGAATTAGAATTATTTAGAGAAATCTCTTCCCTGATGATTTAAAAGTTTCAGCCTTAGTAAAAGTTGAACCTGTTTATATTTTTGTTCGAGAACAGAAGGGTTCAATTCTAGACAGAAATGGATCTCCCGGCAGATTTGCCAATTATAAATAAGAAACTGATTAAAATTAAACAAACGCTAATCTCCGTAGAGATGAAGCTCCTGGTTCAATAGTGAAACTTTGTTTATTTGCCACAGAACTTTCTGCCGCCTGAGGATTTAATTACAGGTCTCACCAGTTGAATATTCCGCAGGGAACGTGGCACAATTCAGCTCATTCAGCTTTTGATCTCCGAGCTGTTTAACCAATGTGTAGCTGTGACATAAAGGCCAAAATGAACCTTCAAATTAAACTGTTGAAAGGAACAAAAAGCAGTTTTAATAAAATTCATTGTTAAGGGTCTCATTTAGCTGCTGTATAAGTCAAACATGTGTAACCCTACCTTAGCTTAAAAGTGCCTTGTGTTGGTAGAACATGGGTCACCCTGGACTCTCTTACCAAGATGGAGGAGGAAAGCCGAGGTGTTGGGCAACTACAACTCTTTACTAATGTATAGAAATAAAAATAGGACGGCAGAGGTTCTTGAACATTCTTGAAACATTTTTTAACCACACTAAAGGGTCTATGAGATAGTACTTCATGTGATCATTTAAAGTCGTAGTTAGATCAGGGTTCTGTGACACCACCATGGAGAAGTAGGTCTGTAGGACTGTAGGTCTGGATGCTAATGTCCTCAAAGGGAGACCAGGATCAACCATCACTTAGCAGTTCAGATCCCTACAGCAGAAATGGTGCAGGATGTAATGTACTAAGGCTAAATACATTTTCTACTTCAATCCCTTCACTTTAGTCCAGTGGCTTCCAGCTATCAGTGGGAAGTGGCCACTATCTCTATAAGCCAATAACATAGATATGTAAGTAGGATGACTTAGATAAACTGGATTCTTCCGAGCAACTAGGTAATAACGTGTAGGGGATTCCCATCAATAAGGACTGTTAACCTTATGGGAAACTACACATGATATCAGTAATTGGTTAAATTTAAAGACTAACTTCACCTTTAAAGAAACACTCCAGGGCAGGGTGGTAAGTTCAGAAAACACAAGCACAAAAAAAGTAGATCCCTGTACTGCCTATGGTGGGTGTACAATCGGGCATTGAACCAGTGTCCTTGGCTTGATTTTATTTAGAATTTCGTGCCGGACGCATTATATCATCACATCGGCGTTGTGATGCCGGCATCTGCCAAGCTGGATAATGGTCACGACCAGGACTGTACTGAGAATCAAAATAGGCCCTGGCATTTCAGGTACACAGAGGCCCAATCAGCCCACATAGAGGCCCAAACAGTCCCCACCAGCCCACTAAATACTGACTTTCTATGGCTCCTTATAGCAGCCCATCTGGCATTTGCCCTAACACGCAGATTGCCAGTCCGGGCCTGGTCACGAAATCTTGGATGTGGTGGCGCCAGAGACGGGAGCGCCATTGGGCACTCCTGACAGTAGGATTCTGCCAACAACCTGGGAATCAGAATTTGACTGAGGTTATGGACCTCCTACAGATCTTTTTTTTTGGTGTAATTAGTGAAGGGAACCACACAACAGTAGACCATCCCCTTACTTAGTGACCAAATGGGTGAGGCTGTTCAGAGTCAACTTTGAAAATGTTTTATTAGTAGTGATGGGCGAATCTCCCCAGTTTCGCTTCGCCGAAAAATTTCTCTGGAAATTCGCGAAAAATTGGCGAAACGAGTCGCGGCACGCTTTTGACATGCATTGCGTCAACTTTGACGTGGTGCGTTGTTTTCGACACGCGTCGTCGTTTTTGTCGCGCGTCGCGTCCTTTTTGACAACGCGCGAAAAACAACGCGACTCGTTTTTTCCGGTGAATTTTCGCCAGGCGAAATTTCGCTGGCATTTCGCGAATTTATTCGCCAGCGGCGAATCGTGGGAATTTGCTGCGAATTCGCCCCTGGCGAATAAATTCGCCCATCACTATTTATTAGTCATCCGACTAGCTTCTTCAGTTCAACACTCACAACTGAAAATTAATCTCTTATCTAGAAACCTTATATCCAGAAAACTCCAACTTCTATTTGGTCTGTTTGAAGCAATTTACAGAATTTTGTAAAATGATTTTCTCTTTATAAAAAGACAGTACATGATGGTAACTGAGCTGGATCCATATTAACAGCAAAGTAATCCTATTGATTTTTTGGGGTTTTATTTGTTTTAGGAGCCTTTATAGCATGGTGGTACAAATTATAGAAAGATCCATAAAAAAAACAAAAAACAGGTCCCAAGTATTCTAGATAACAGATCCTACATATTTAAAATGAAATTTTATAGATGTTAAAAAAACCATTTTATAGGAGGAAAAAAAACACAGAAACAATATTAACAATTAAGGGGCCCATTTATTAAACCTTAGATTTTTAAACCTTGGCACACCGCTCATACTAAAACGCTCCAAAGACATTCACATGCACTTGAGCGTCGCTGGCGCAAATCCCGCTCAGAATCAGACTTTTGGAGCTACAAATCTGCCCTGCGCTCCTATAACACCAGCCTTTCCCAAGCCAAACAAACATACTTTACTTCACTCATTAACTCCCTCTCCAAAAAACCAGCACAACTATTTTCCACCTTTAACACTCTCCTTTCCCCTTCTCCACCCCCTCCATCTGTCTCTGCTCAAGACTGAGCACTTCATAAACAAAATTGACACTATCAGAGGGGACATTACACTACTACTCAACCCCCCTAGGCTTCCACCACCCTCCCCCCACACTCCCCAGTCTCTCCTGTGCTCCTTCACCCCTGTTACTGATGAGGAATCTCAAAACTTTTGGCTTCCTCTCACCTTACCTCCTGCCCGCTTGATCCTATTCCTTCAAAACTTCTCCACAATACCAGCCCTTGTCTAATCAAAGCCTTAACTCATCTATTTAATCTCTCACTCTCAACTGGACTATTCCCGTCTCAACTAAAACATGCTCTTGTCACCCCCATTCGAAAAAACCCTCTCTTGACCCCTCCAATCTTAAAACCTCCGACCTATCTCTCTGCTACCTTTCATCTCTAAACTACTTGAGCGCCTAGTCTACAACCGATTAACCTCATCCCTCTCTGACAATAACCTGCTGGACCCCTTACAATCTGGTTTTAAATCAGACTGACTCCACTGAAAATGCCCTGACCCGTCTTAACTAATGACCTTTTAACAGCTAAAGCCAACAAAAATTTCTCACTACTAATTCTGCTTGATCTCTCAGCTGCATTTGACACTGTAGATCACCCTCTCCTCCTCCAGTCCCTCCATGCGCTTGGCCTTCGTGACATAGCCCTGTCCTGGTTTTCTTCCTACCTCACCAATCATTCCTTCAGTGTCTCTTACAACGGAGTAGCATCTTCCCCACTAGCTCTCTCTGTCGGGGTTCCTCAAGGCTCTGTCCTGGGACCCTTATTATTTTCTCTATATACTTCCTCCCTTGGCAAATTAATCAGCTCATATGGTTTCCACTACCACCTCTACACTGACGATACTCAGATCTATCTATCCTCTCCTGATCTCAACCCAGAACTCCTAACTCGTGTCTCCTCCTGCCTGTCTACTATCTCTACTTGGATGTCACAACTCTACCTTAAATTAAACCTCTCCAAAACGGAAATGGTTCTTTTTCCTCCAACTAACACCAGTAACATCCCGGAAGTGTCCATCGTAGTTAACACTTCCATTATCACCCCGTCTCCCCAGGCCCGGTGCCTTGGGGTTATCCTAGATTCTGCCCTGACATTCACTCCTCATATCCAGTCACTTGTTAAATCATGTCACTTCCACCTAAGGAACATCTCCAAAATACCATCATTTATCACCCAAGATGCTGCCAAAATTCTTATTCACTCTCTTGTCATATCACGTCTAGACTATTGTAACTCTCTTTTAATTGTCCTTCCCCTCCAGAAACTGTCACCTCTCCAGTCCATAATGAACACTGCTGCTAGGCTTATACACCTCAGCAACCGCTCCTCCTCTGCCATACCATTCTGCCAATCCCTGCACTGGCTTCCACTGCCCTTCAGAATTAAATTCAAATTAATGACCCTGACATTCAAAGCACTTCATAACTGTGCCCCTCCCTACATCTCTGAACTCATCTTTATATACTCACCCAACCGCTTACTACGCTCCTCTGCTGACCTGCTACTCAACTCTTCTCTCATTACCTCCTCACATGCTCGCATTCAAGACTTTGGAAGGGCTGCACCCCTCCTCTGGAATTCTCTCCGACGGTTGGTGTGACTTTCTCCCAATCTTTCAGCTTTCAAGAAATCTCTTAAAACCCACTTATTTAGAGAAGCCTACCCTCACTGTTAACTACTCAATGCAATACCACTTACATTACTACATCTCTCACCCACTTTACTCTGATCTTGCCCTCTCCCACACCTTGTGTATCATTCCCTTCCCTTTAGATTGTAAGCTCTTTCTGTACAGAGCCTTCCTTACCTTCTGTACTGGTATTTATTGTGATGTATGTAACTGCATATGTTCTATGTATGTAATTCATGTGATTTAGTTGTATAATCACATTTACTTTACAGCGCTACGAAATAAGTTGGCGCTATAGAAATACATGTTAATAACAATAATAATAATAATAATAATAGAGTTTCCATTTTTTTTACGCATGGGTTGAATTTCGCCATGATTATTATTATTTCTGTTTTATAATCCTACTTTATTTTTTTAATCCTAAATACACAGGGTTCACAGTTTTTTTTGTGCATATTAAAAATTAAGATTTCATACATAAATTCATTTCCTACTTTTTTTTGTGCATATTAAAAATTAAGATTTCATACATAAATTCGTTTCCTACTTTTTTTTCATTTCATTTTAATAATATAAATGTTGTATATATACTAATACATAATCAACATATGTAAAAAATTATAGAAATGTGTCCAAAACTCAAATTTATTTTAACCTTTTATAAATGGGTTGCATTATATAATTCCTACTGTAATATAATAGTTTCATTTTATGGAAGCTCAGTGAGTTCACTGTTATTTTGTGCACAAATCAATCAATAAATCAATTCAGATTTCATGTAAAATGTATTTTCTTTTTACTGTTTAATGTATTTGCATTTGTTTCATTTATTTCATTGAACCTGCTGTTCTCAGGCAGAAACGCAAACTTCTATTCTAATAATACCATCAAGCAATTACAGACACGGAATTAGAATTATTTGAGAATTCTCTCCCCCGATATAAAACTGATTAAAAGTTTCAGCCTTTTTCAAAGTTGAACAAGTTAATTTTACAGCTCAGGGAGAACAGACCCTGCTATTAACCTGTTTTTATTGTTAGAGAACAGGAGGGTGTAATTCTAGACAGAAATGGATCTCCCGGCAGATTTGCCAATTATAAATAAGAAACTGATTAAAATAAAACAAAAGTTAATCTCCGTAGAGATGAAGCGACTGGTTCAATAACAAAACTTTGTTTATTTGCCACAGAACTTTCTGCCGTCTGAGGATTTAATTACAGGTCGCACCAGGGGAATATTCAGCAGGGAACGTGGCACAATTCACCTCATTCAGCTTTTGATCTCTGTGCTGTTTAACCTGTGCCGCTCTGTGGCTGCCGGAGAACTAACGGCACAGACAATGTGTAGCTGTGACATAAAGGCCAAGATGAACCTTCACATCAAACAGTTGAAAGGAACAAAAAGCTGTTTTAATTCAATTTATTGTTAAGGGTCTCATTTAGTTGCTGTATAAGTCAAACATGTGTAATCTTGCTTTAAAGTGCCTTGTCCAGCTTGTGTTGGTAGAACATGGGTCAAACGTATAGAAATAAAAATAGGACAACAGAGGTTCATCTTTTAACCACACTAAAGGGTCTATGAGATAGTATTACATATGATCAGATACAGTTCATAGTTAGATCAGGGTTCTGTGACACCACCATGGAGAAGTTTTATAAAGACTGTTGGCCTGGATGCCAGTTTTACTCAAAGGGAGACCAGGATCAACTATCTCCTAGTGGTTCAGATCCCTACAGCAGAAATGGTGCAGGATGCAACGTATTAAGCCGAAATACATTTTCTACTTCAATCCCTTCACTTTAGTCCAGTAGTTTCCAGCTATTAGTCATTAGGTGGAGCTCAAGTTGTTCTTTATAGCTTTGCCTTTCTATCTCATCTTCCTGGCACAACTAGTCCAGGGGTGTTCCTCTGGGCTTTTTTGACACCAGGCTCCCAAGTCACATCCACCTGGGTCAGAAGAGGGAGAACAAAGAGGAAATGCCACCCCTTTCCAATCAGTATAGTAACATGTGACAGGAAGTGGCCACTATCTCTATGAGCCAATAACATAGATATGTAAGTAGGACGACTTAGATAAACTGGATTCTTCCAAGCAACTAGGTAATAACGTGTAGGGGATTTCCATCAATAAGGACTGTTAACCTTATGGGTCCCTACACATGTTATGGGTTATTGGTTAAATTTAAAGACCAACTTCACCTTTAAAGAAACACTCCAGGCAGGGTGTGAATTTTAGAAAACACAAGCGCAAAAAAAAAAAAAGTTGATCCCTGTACTGCCTATGGTGGGTGTTGACTATAGCAAACAAGGAAAAGTTGTGCTCACCACTAATTTTTAAAACCATTAGGCGGGGGTGCTTAATGGTTTTAAAAATTAGTGGTGAGCACAACTTTTCCTTGTTTGTTGTAGTTATACTGGAGCAGTGACCAGCTCCTTGTTGTAGCCTCCACCCTTCCCAGCTATAGTCACGTGATCCCACTGGTGGCTAATAAAAGGGCAACCAAGATTGGGAGTTTTACTTTGAAAGCAGCAAGTAAGTTGCAGGTGAAACTTAGTCCCTTTGTAAAATGTATAATGAAGTAATAGAATTCTTAATGAATCAGATGCAATTTGAGAGTAGGACTGGCCAGATATGGGATGACTTTGACGTAGTTGTTCAGCTTAAATATATTGCAATATATGGACAAACAATCCCTGTTGTTTAAAGGGTAAGGCATTTTTTAGTAGCTGTATGTACAAAATTATCCTAGCAACCATGCACTGATTTGAATAAGAGGTTTGAATTTGAATATGAGAGGCCTGAATAGAAAGATGAGTAATAATAAAGTAGGAAAAACAATACATTTGTAGCCTTACAGAGCATTTGTTTTTAGATGGGGTCAGTGACCCCCATTTGAAAGCTAAGAAGAATCCAAAGAAAAAGACAAATAACTAAAAAAAAACTATAAAAAAATAAATAATGAAGACTAATTCAAAAGTTGATTAGAAAGTTTAAAGGTGAAACACCCCTTTAAGGATTGGATTGGGTCACATATTCAGGGTATATTAAGTACTGAAACTTAATTCTATTATTGCAGGTTGAAATAGATACAGGTATAGGACCTGTCATCCAGAATGCTTGGGACCTGGGGTTTTCTGGATAATGGATCTTTCCATAATTTGGATCTTCATACCTTGAGACTTCTAGAAAATCATGTAAACATTAATTAAAGCCAATAGGCTGGTTTTGCTTCCAATAAGGATTAATTATATCTTAGTTGGGATCAAGTACAACCTACTGTTTTATTATTACACAGAAAAAAGGAAATATTTATCTGAATTATTTGATTATAATGGAGTATATGGGAGACAGCCTTTTTTGGAACATTCTGGATAATGGGTTTCCGGGTAACGAACCCCATACCCGTATATGATATTTGGAGTATAAATAAATATAGACTATAAATGAAATAAAACTTGTTGAACAGGAATGAGAAAACTCACTGGCGCTTGATTTTTACATTTAAATTCCGAAATTCACTCAATTCGAGTATTCAAGTTTTTCACCCTGACTGCCCCGATTTGAGTTTTTTTGCATTCAAGTTTTTTCTTAGATTAGAAACCTAGTTGTGAGTTCATTTGAGGTATAAGAAACCTCACAAACTCGACCTTTGATAAATTACCCCTAAAGAGATCCCAGTTTCTCCTGCCTGTGGGTACTTTTGCCACGTGTGAGTCCCAGTGTGAGGACTGGTCTTTCTCAGGTACCTACCATGTAGTATTGGCTACTAAAGCCAAAGTGTAAGGTACTTTGGGGTAGGTAGTGCTACTGGGAAAGGGACAAATTGCCAAGAACTGAATTGTACTAATTGCCACCCAGAGTGGAAGGTGGGCATGTGGCATTTAAAGACTATGTCAGGGGTTGTTTAGTCTATATAGGTTCCCCAGGACAGGGTTATACTGTTGTTTGCATTAACATAAATTATTTCTCTTGCTATATAAAATTATATTGATTTACTGCAAACTGTGTGGTTTATTTGTCCTACTGAATATAATTCCTCAGTGGCCACTAGGTGGAAGCACTGTGCTGTAAATCCCATTTCCCAGTAGCTTTCATGCAAAGGGAATTCAGGTTCCCTGATTGCAGAGGGTTTATTGCTATTTAAGTGAGTTTGTCGGCAAAGGGTTACATAATCTTAGCTCAATGTGTAGAACCCCCCACATCTAATACATCTACTCCTGTATAATTGATACAGGCCTGACAGGATTCATCCAAACTATGGGTATCTCACCTGATGTAGGTAGTAATAGTTTGAGATAATTTTCAATTGGTCTTTTATCTAATTTTATACACTGAAGTGCAAATTTTTGAAAAGGAGGAGCTCACGGTTCATGCTGTGATGCAATACATTGTTTTACGTTGTGATTGGATGTTTTAGAAGCAGTTCCAACAATAGTTGGGGACTTGGTAGAAGTTGAAGATGCAGAGAAAGTTCCAGTTGTGTTTGTAAGTTTATTTCTATAAAATCCCTGCTGGGGAGGCAAATGGCATCAGTTCATTCATCTGGTCAGGTTGAAATACATTGTGTAAATAGTCATTTCAGTTAAATAAAATAAAGAGGTCCCTGAAGGGCCACATAGTGTTTGGCAGCAGGTGTCATTAGTGGGAGGGGTTTATCTATAGAAAGTGCTGGATGATAAAATGCTGCCTGGGGGGTCCCAGGGGGAGTTGCTGGCAGAGAAACTTTAAATTTATTTCTATTTATTTATCTGGAAGTTTCTGATCCCAGTGCAGCGATGCTGAGAAACGAACACCTGATTCATGGGTAAAATCCATGTCACGCTTTACTGTGTAACTCAGGGCTAACTCATTGTGATGAATGAATCCCTGCAGTTTTGCTTTGCCAAATACATTTGTGAAACCGCTGAAAAGTTTGTGTAATTGTGAAATATTTGCAAAACTTTTTTGTCGTGTGACAATTTCTTTTGTTGCACCACAAAAGACATTAAAGTCTACTGGTGTTGTTTTACAGCACATTGTTTCTGCTTTGGGGCTACCAATAAAAATTGGGAAGGCAAATTTCTCAGGAGACTGCTATACAGAAAACAGGATATGATGTCACCGACATGAGATTGAGGAGGATGTTGCTTCGTTTTATCAGTTCCCCAGGTCTAACCCAGTGAAACAAACTCTGGTGAAAAGATAAAATAGTGGAAAATTTGCACCTGCCCGGTTTTGACCCGATTTTAGGAAGGGCTGTCGTGTTAAAAATGCCTGCAGCATTTCCTATAATCAACACACCACATCATAGCCCCACACCTGATGTCACAGCCCGACATGTCACGCCACCAGCCCCTTCCACATCAGTGCCCCACCCTCTGCCCAGATTACACAGGCCAAAAAGGTGGCAGACTTACTTGTTTTTTTGGTAAATTTTTGCAAGTGATGGCCACGCCACTCTTGAATAAATTCGCCCCTAGGTTACTTACAAACACAGGCACAGCTAATAATAAATCTAGAGATGTACCAAATCCACTTTTTCTCATTTGGATGAATACTGAACACATCCTAATTTGCATATGCAAAAAAGGGGGGGGGAAGGAAAAAGGTGGGAACATATTTTTTACTTCCTTATGTTATGAAAAGTCACATGATTTCACCTCTACTTTTCATATGCAAGTTAGGATCGGATTCGGTTTGGCCATGCACAAGGATTTGGCCGAATCCGAATCTTGCCGAAAAAAAGGCTGAATCCTGGCCGAATCCAGAACCAAATACTGGATTCAGTGCATCCCTAAATAAATCTGACCCCCAACAGATAATATTGGGGTGCTTTGTGTCCCACATTATAATGCATGTATTGATGTGTATGTCTTTATATCAGGGGGTCCCCAACCTCTTTTGCTCATGAGCCACATTTAAATGTAAAAAAGAGTTGGAGAGCCACACAAACATGAAAAAGTCCATGGAGATGTCAAATAAGAGCTCTGAATGGCTTTTTAGTAGCCCCTATATGGACTGGCAGCTACAGGAGAGAATGTTTGGCAGGACATCTGTTTTTTATACAACCAAAACTTGCCTCTAAGCCTGGAATTCAAAAATAATCACCTGCTTTGAGGCCACTGGGAGCAACATCCAAGGGGTTGGAGAACAACATGTTACTCACGAGCTACTGGTTGGGGATCACTGCTTTATATAGATAGAGGGACTGCTCAGATGCCATTGGTCGGTGAGGAAGGAGTGGGGAGAGATAAAATGATGGATGTGTTTGTTACACAAAGGGATCAATTCTGTTACAAGTTACAAAGTGTAAGAATTGCCCTTTTATTTTCCCCTGAATCCCAGAATTTACACACAGTACAAGTGTTTATTCCACCCACTGGGCATTAAATGGACATATTCCTCTAAGGAACAAACAAACAATGAGCCAGAATGATATTGCCCCCTCATGTTTATTATGATGTCACTTCCTGTGGGGCAGGTCACAACTCCTCACATTGGTGTCACACTTGCAATGGCCATGAGGTAAAGTAAATCCCATTGGAACTGACCATCTCCCCTTTGTCTAAAAAAGTCACTGAACCCTTTATTATTCCTTTCTAATGTATCTGCCAGTACAACCACTTCTCAACTCTCCCTGTAAGTTTTTGAAACCTCCTCTACTTTCTCTATATCATTACTATCCCTATATATTTATATATAGTGATCATATCCCCTCATATATTTATATATAGTGATCATATCCC